>JAHBMJ010002527.1:51170-54674 GCA_018398765.1 Chromera velia | reverse complement strand
GGGGGGGGGGGGGGAGAAGCGTTTCCTGAACATAAACTTAAGGACCGATACTCATTCATTCATTAATTCACCCACTCACCGCCACCCACCCACTCACCCACCCATTCATTCATCCATCACCTTTTCACTGATTCATTCAACAGTCCACTCGCTTACTCACTCACTCGATCACTCACTCACTCATTCTTTCGCTTTCTCACAATGACTCACTCCTACATATACATATTATGCACTCACTCGCTCATTCGTGCATCCACTCCCTCAATGACATTCATTCACTCACTCACTCCTACACTCACTTACCCGTACTTACCTACCCACCCATACTCACTGATTCATTCACTCACTCAATCAATCACTCAATCACTCAATCAATCACTCAATCACTCACTCACTCACGCACTTACTCACTCACTTACTCACTCACTCACTCACTCACTCACTCACTCACTCAAGCACTCACTCACTCATTCATTCATTCACTCACTCACTCATTCACCCACTCATGATCCCTTCATTCACCCACTCACCCACTTACTTCTTCATTCACTCCCACACTTATTCACTAATCCGTGCTTACTCATTCACTGGCCGGCTCATTCATTTATTCATTCAATATTCATTCACCCACTCGCTTATTTACTCACTCACCGAATCACCCACCCTCACTCACTCCCTCTCATCTCCCTCTCATACTTGCCCACTCAACTAGACTCACCCATCCATTCACTCATTCACTCAACCAGTGGCACTCACTCACTCACTCACTCACTGAGTCTCACTCACTCATCCACCAGCACTCACTCGCTCGCTCACTCACCCACCCGCACTCACCCACTGGCTCACTCCTATACTCACTCACTCTCTCACTCACCCACTCGCTCATTCATGCATCCACTCCCTCAATGACATTCATTCACTCACTCCCCGCCCGCTGCGTGCAGACCTCTTCCACAACTGCATGACATTGTCTAGCTCTGCCCTTAAAGAAGAGAGAGCCGGTGCCTTAAACTCTCCGTCGCTGCTGCCCGCTGGTGCCAGGGTGTTGCGGCATATTGCGGCACTCCCACCTCCAACGAACAAACAAAATCCAGACTAGCCTAACGAAGCAGCCGCAAGGAGGCTCTCAAAAACTCTGGACAACTGTTTCCCTTCCAGGCACGCAGCATTACAGCAGGAACGGTATGCATGGTTTACGAGAGCGAGCACCACCAGTCGGCCACTCTAGAGCAAAGTAGGGCTTTTGCAGAAAGCAGGCTGAAAATACACAGGGAGGGTAAACGAAGACTACGAACAGACAGACGGCCAGACCAGCGTACAAAACGGAGCTGCAAAGCATCAGTTGCAAGAAGATTGGCATCACAAAGAGGGAAACATTCGAGGCAGTACAGTGTGACAGGGGACCAACACGCTCTAAAAACAGTCATCTGCACATCTACACTGAGGGGACCCATGCTGGCAATCAGACCAAACACAGCCCCCAGGGTGCGGGAGGCTAAAGCAATACGCGATTCAACTGTTTCACTGAGGCATCCCCCCTCAAAGAACAGCTAGAAAGAATAGACACCCCAGGTACTTGTATTCCGTTGCCCATTCAACCTCTTTCCCTTCATACACCACCAAACCAGAGCGGAGAATCTTTGTCTTTTTCAGATTGACTGTAAGTCTCTATTCTTTGCAATACTTCTCGAGAGCAGAGAATTTTTTTTGAAGGTCTGAGACGGAATGGGCAAGAAACAGAGATTGTCAGTATAACCTAAACTGTCCAGGACACAATCATCCAGTAAAACTGGCTCCGGCTCGCTCTCTGGCTCCTCTCCACTGCCTACTTCTATTTCTACGTCTGCCCGCTCTCGCTCGACTGCCTCGCTAGTATGCCTTGCCTCGCTCTTGCTTGCAGAACACACACGGAGGAGATCATTTATGTACAGAAGAAAAAGAATAGGCAAGAGAGCATCCCTTTGCTTCACTCCAGCGCCCTCCCGAAAACGTAGAGAGTCACCGTCAACCCTGCTCCATACCTCTCTGTACATTTCACGGATCATGCAGATGTCTGCCTCACTCACGCCCTCATTTCTCAGTTTCTGAATTAACTTTGCTCTCGGCACAGTACACGTCTGAGAGGAGGCGGAACCTCAAACTCACCAGAAGGAAAATAAAAACAGCCCCAGTTCCCCTGGCAAAGAAAGCAAGAGCTCGAGCGCGTGCATAGAGACACGCAAAAGAAAAAAGACGTCGATCAAAGATTGAGAGCAAGACGGGCCTCTCCAAATTTACCAACCACGCTTACTAACAGAACGAGACGGCCATGCCCAAAGAAGAGAGACGGCTGAGGTTCGTTCCAAAGTCTACTCTCCCAATGGCATGCGAAGAATACAGCTATTCTGTTTGAAATACCGCGCAACCTGATCTGTAAACATCAGCAGTGAACACTTTCGAAGCAGATCCACAGTGACTGTCTTACAATGTGCAAAGATAAATGTGCAGTATGCACCGATCACTTTTGAGCTTAATGTGCATAGAGGTGCAACCGCGTCCTTCAGTTGCATCTGCATGCATCAAAAAATTGGCTTTTTTTATTTTCTTGCCACGATTTTCAGTTTGTTTTGGCATGGGCCCCGCCGCCGCTTTCATTGGCAATGCATGACAGACACAGCACGTGCACTGACACGCGAAACACACACGCCGCGGTCAAACACAATATATTTTTTTCTCTCACTAAACCCGATTGAAAAACAAGAAATCGTATTGTTTGATCGCTTTGCATGCCGGGGGTGAGTGGGGTACTTTTTGCCCCCCTAAAGCGGCGTATTTCTGCAAAAAACTCGTTTTCATAATTGGTAAGGAATTAGAAGCTGAAACTTTGTGTAAGAAGACGTTGTAACAATAGAAAAAGAACTATAGAACAGATTTTTTATATCATTTCTAGAAACATAGGCTGCCATACAAATTTTTTGTTTTTCAGATCATTTTTCAACAGTTTTCAATAGTAAAAAAAATGGTATGAAACTCACAAAATTTGTATGGCGGCCTATGTTTCTAGAAATAATACAAAAAATCTGTTCTACAGTTTTTTTTCTATTGTTACAACGTCTTTTACACAAAGTTTCAGCTTCCAACTCCTTACCAATTATGAGAACAAGTTTTTTGCGGAAAAGCGCCAGTCTCCTATCCAGAGGGGGGGGCAAAAAGCACCCCACTCCTAGCCCCACTCCCCCCGGCATGCGTTAAAACTCTTTGTTTTAAGCTTTTAAGTATTGTTTACTGTCTAAAAAAGTTTAAGAGGTATGGTTATTTTGGAGACCGTTTTACTATTGGAGACGGTTTGGAATAGATTTATCTTATGTGTGTGCGTCTGTGTGTATGCGTCTGTCCGTGTGTATGTATGTGTGTGTGTGTATGTGTGTGTATGTGTATGTGTGTGTGTGTATGTATATGTGTATGTGTATGTGTGTATGTGTGCTATATATATGTATGTGTGTGTGTGTGTATGTGTGTGTGTGT
>JAHBMJ010002527.1:38670-48670 GCA_018398765.1 Chromera velia | reverse complement strand
AGTCTCTCACGCAAGAAAACATTCAATTCTGTGCAAAGGCGCAGACGACGAATCAACTCGGCCCTCACTGTGGCAAGCTTTGAATGCGATGAATGCCCGCTCGACCATGCTACGTATTGATGCGCACTCAGTTTCTTTGTGTGTGGACGGACGAGCAATTCAACCATCAGGGGATTGTTAGCGACCGGCCGTGCCCATATTTCCAAATCAAGACAGACAACGGGCGTGTCTATCATTTCTTCGGCAGATCGGATGACAACATCTCCAAATTTCAGAGATGTGGAGGGGTCTTTAGAAACAAAAAAAGAAGTCAAAAAGTCTTTGAGTTCTTGTTTGGATCCCTCCCACTCCCCAAACACGTCATCAATGTACCGCAACCATTGCAAAAGAGCGCTGACTTGCTCGAGCCTAAGCTCATACTTCATGGCTAAAACGAGAACAGCCACTGCACAGCCAGCCGGAGAACCCATCGGTACTCTTTTCACTTGCTTAAACCAGCTCTCATTCCCTTCCCTATCCATGTACATAAATCTGACAGAAAGGAAAAGGGAAATGAGTTCCTCCCATGCATTCATCTGCTCCCCCTCAATGCATTCCTGTGGGATCCCTGCATCTCTTCCATACTCTGGAGATGGAGACAAACCCTTTTGGAAGAGAGACGGCCTTTCTTTCATTAAAGAAGCAAAGAGTGCCTTGATCTCTTCTCTTTTCACGTTGGTATACAGAGAGGAGACGTCCGCAGTGAAAAAAATGCGGTTTAACCGTTGCGGGGAACCTAGCGGGGAACGCGTCTCCCTTCGAGCTTCGGAATCAGTTCAAGAGCAGAAACCAGATTCTTTCTTTCGGAAAACATGAGAGGGCGAAGGAGAGTTGCGACAATAACGTGAAGAGCACATAAACGGGAAGAAACAAAGGGAACAATCGGCCGGCCAAGAGGGTCCGGCTTCTTATGCACTTTCACAATTATGTAGAAGAGAGGGCATGTTCCACCTTGCTTGTCAAACAGGTTTTCCTTCTTCTCAAAAAAACGAAAAAGATCGTCAGACACGCGCTTGAGAAGAACTTTTATTCTTTTGCTGCTCTGTTTGTCCAAGGCGGTGGGAGAGACATTCAATGAAGCATAGGTCGACCGATCGGAAAGCTGTCGAAAAACTTCACGATCATACTAGCCCGGACAGGCAATAAAGAGCCCTAACCCTTTGTCTGAAGGACCAATCTGAAAGCGTGCACCGAGCACACGAATACGAGAGAAAAGAGAAGGAGACAGATTCAGCTTTCGCTTCGCAAAAAGAGAAGCAGCAGGAACAGAATTCAAGTCAGTGAGAATCTTGTCTGACTCCCATCTTCTGAACCCCTCCAACTTGGCTGCCCTCTCCCCATCAAGACGCACATTTGAAGGACAGAAAAGGCGGGGAAGAGACCCGCTTCCCCCCCCTTCCGAAAAAAATGCAGCCCATTCTGCAGTGCGTGCTGTCTCCCCTGCAATCTCTCTCAAGATCTCCCGGAGGCGTCCTTCGCTGCAAGCATAAAGAGGAAGAAAACTAGCTCCTCTCACTAACAACTCGCGATCTTGCATACTGATCTGAGTGGCAGCCACACCAACCAAATGACAAGCGTTGTCAACAGAGAGCATGTTAGCAAGGACAGTGCTCGCTGGGAGACGCATGCACCTTTCGGTACGGAAAGACTGAATGAGACGGTCCTTTTCCATTTGTTCTATTGCAGCTGCGACCCGCTCAGCACATCTGAGATGGAGTTGACTAAAAGAGACTCCTTTCCATTCGTTCAGAGGAACTACAGACTGAGTGGACGCGCACTCACCTCCGGACTCATTCGGTTGTCGCGGGGGGAAGCGCCCTCTTCCGCCACCTCCTGTCCGGTGGTGTCCAACAGGACGTCCAGCGTCCTGAGCAGGGGGCCCCTGTCTGTTCTGTCTTTGAGGGGCAGGATAGACCTGGGGGCCTGTGTTCTGAGGGAGGAACTGTCTCCCCCCTCCTCCACCCCGTCGACCCTCAACCCCTCTGTTCTCTCTGTCTCTGTTCAGAATCTCTCTGTCTCCTCCACCTCTACCGCCTCCCTCACCTGGGCCACGAGGACCAGGACAGTCGGCTCTGTTCCTTCCGTTCGGATTGCGATAATTCTGCAGAGGGGAAGGGTCATGTCGGAGACCTTTAAAAACTCTCTGGGACTGGTAGTTTCCTGCCACCATCAACCCCCCTTGGGTCTGATTTCTCCCTCGGTTCGGTTTCCCTCCATACGAACCGCTGGGCCCGGGGCCTTTGCGTTGGCCCTTGCGGGGACCTCTGTGTGTTTTCTTTGTACCTTGCCCCCCTTGCTGCTTCGTATGACCACCTCCCTGCATAGGTTCCTCTGCATACCGCCCTCTCTTCAGCTGAGGCTGGGGTTGGTCAAGAAGACCGCCCTGCTCTTCGTCTGAGAAAAAAAGATCGTCCTCATCCTCAGAGAAAAGCTGTCCCTCCTCTGCTACATCATGGTGGGGAAAAGCAGAGGAAACGGCGGCTGCAGCCGCGGCTGATGAGGAAGCAGCAGCAGCAGCTGCGTGACGAGAGGAAGAGGATCCCCCTGGAATGAGTCCTCTTGCCCTCAACTGACGGGCGACTTGGTTCTGTGCTTCGGAGGAGATCATTTCTCGCAGTGGGGCTTCACCTCTGGGAAGGGACCCTTGGGCTTCCATCTGCTGCAGAGCTTTCTACAGTTGCTTCTGCGCCTGGATCTTCCTTGCCTTCTCAGAGGCTTCGGTCAGGAAGTCAGCTTTCTGTCGTTTGTACTGCTCAAAGAGGATGGCAGCAGGCACCGACGCGACTGAGTCTGCAGACAAACCTGCCCCGCCTCCCATGAAACACTCTGCCCTCTCTGCGGCCTCCGAGAGAATCTCAATGACGTTGATGTAGAAGTCTTCCAGACACTTGTCCCTCGACGCTTTCCGCATGGAGGCAATCTGCTCTGAGATCGCGCTGACTGACTGATTGACAGTCTGCTGCAGCTTGGTCTTTGCATCTGTGCCGGCGTGAAGAAAGGAATCTGCATCCCTTTTCACGGCGTCTCGAAGACGCTTGAAATAAGGGGCTTCCGTACTGTCGCCGGTGAGGTAATGCACCTCCCGGTTTACAGCCCGCTCCTTGCCTTTCCCCGTCTCCCTCTGCACAGATCAAAGAAATCGAGTTCAGAAATGAGAGACAAAGGAGACGGCTGTTGCGTGTTTGACCCTTTAATTGCACTGCAAGGCAGAGAAGTGAAAGGGAACAGCCGAGGAAAAGTGGGGCTCAGATCGATCATGTCGTCTCCGTAGCACAACATCGGGCTGAAGAGCAGTATGGTTGCTAACCCGTTTGTGGGGCTCTTACAAAAACCACTTGACGCACGCACGAACGCAGTTGCATGTAGATGCATGCAGCGTTTGGTGCATGCATGGATTTACCGTCTGACCTTCTTGTGCCAGTGAACTGTGCCGTTGCCACAATTCAGCTACTACGTTCAGCAAGACAAATGACCTGAGAAACAGCAAACGGTATGGACACTGTGTCCACACCTGACTCGTGTAAGTAAACCACATTCAGTATTTGTGTCGGTACGGCACCATATCAGATGTGAACTTTAGCAAACTCATCCGTCTCCTTCAACAGCCCAATGCGTTCTCGTCAACCGACGGGTTCTTTACCTTTGGAAAAGGAAATCTCTTCTATTTGCGCGTCTGAAGAATCCGCACGCACGTTTGCAGCTTAGAAGAACCTTCTGATCGGAGGAGACGGGACTCGTCCGCTGTGTCCTGGGTGCGGCCACCGCTTGTCATGGTTCAGGTCCGTCGTTCGTTTGTTCGTTTCGAATCTGTTTAGTAATAGATGATCCATTTCACCTCTCGTCTCTATCTACTGATTCGATTTCCGCATTTGCTTCCGTCTGAAACGTAGAGTCCGGTGTCTCCACTCTCAATTACTTCATGCATAAAGAACTGTCTCGTCCGGGAATGAAATACGGCCTCCACTATGGACAAAGGGTCGCACTCCAATTCCGCAATAATTCCAAGTATCAAAGCAGCAGCATTAATAAAAAATACGGAATCGTTTGTGCATGATGTGTCGTTGTGGAAAAACGTGTGCCGTCTCCTTGTATGTGTTCCTGTCTGTTGGTCTGTCTGTTTCTGTCTGTGTCTGGCTGTGTGCCGTCTCTGTTCATTGTGCGTCGTTGTGGAAAAAGGTGTGCCGTCTCCTTGTATCTGTTCCTGTCTGTTGGTCTGTCTGTGTGTGTGTCTGTCTGTGTGTGTGCCGTCTCCGTGATGTGTTCGTGGCTATTGGTTCTTTTTGTCTGGGTGTCTGTCTGTCTGGGTGTCTGTCTGTCTGTCTGTCGGTCTGTTTGTCTGTGTGTCTGTCTGTCTCCCTGCCTGTCTGTCTGTCTGTCTGGCTGTCTGTCTGACTGAGTCTGTCTGTCTGTCTGTAAGCTGTCTCTCTGTCTGTCTGTCTGTCTGTCAGTCAGTCAGTCTGTCTGTCTGTCTGTCTGTCTGTCTGTCTATCTGACTGACTGTCTGTCTGGCTGTCTGTCAGTCTGTCTGTCTGAGTCTATGTGGGTTCCCGTCTCTGTGTCTGTTTGTGTATATGTCTGCCTCTCTGTCTGTCTGTCTGTCTGTCTGTCTGTCTGTCTGTCTGTCTCGGTCTAGCTATCCGTCTGTCTGTCTGTTTTTCCGGCTGTCTGTCTGTGCGACTCTGCATGAACTGTCTCGTCCGTGATTGAAATACGGCCTCCACTGTGGACAAAAGGTTTCTTTCAATTCCATAATATATTTAGGTACAAAAGCAGCAGCATTAATAAAAAGAACGGTAACGTATGTGCATTGTGTGTGTTTGTGGAAAAAAAACGTGTGCATGCTGTGCGTTTGTAAAAAAACGTGTCGGTCGGTCGGTCTGATAGTCTGTCTCTGTCGGTGTCTCCAATTACGGAATCGATTGTGGACAAAAAGTCCCCAGCTTTCGTTTATGTTGGATTCAAAATTCTGTCTCTGCAGAAAAGCCAATATTGTTTACTTGAGATGCCAGGCCACACACTGCAGTCATCTCTGGAACGGCAAACGCTGTTTTTCAGGTCTGATGGTTTCCGTTCTGTCCAATTGATTCCTCTTTCGAGCGTCGAGTTGCTTTGCACAGACACCGCCACTCATTCGGCCAAACGAATCCGACTTCAACAACACACGTGATTGAACCGTTTAACTGTTTTCCACGTGAAAAAAAACAGGTTTAATTAAATTGACTAAATATTTAAAATTTTACTATATGAACTAGATTGTTTATCATTTTTATTTTACTAAATTAAGTTAAATAGGCACCGGCAACGCCATCGTACATTAGAACAATTTTATTATCATTTTAGATAATTATACTTTAGTAATTCACTTAAAATTATATCGTAGATGACTTTTTAAACACTTCAATTTACGTGAATCTATCTAGTATATTATAGCAATTTTAGTTTGTTAATTAAATAAAAAAAATAATAATCTAGTCAATGAAATCTTCATACACTTTGATATGGTTATTTTTGAACAATTTCACTATTATGCTAGTCAATAAACCGTTTAAAAACCTCAATTTTGTTGGATATAAGTGGAATGATGAAGTGATATGATTTAGAAGTATAGTCGTAAAATAATTATATAAATTAGATAGTTGGGTTTCTACACACATTTCGTAGAAGTAGTGATTAAGTTTCAATTCAGAGTATTAAAAAACGAACTATTTATACTACTACAACTTTATAGTCGTTGCAATGTAAGTACGCCTTATTTTTTCATAAATTTTCTGACTGTTTTTCATTAACTTTTTTTTTAATTGACGACAAAGAACGGAACGAAATGTTTCAACCCACTCTCTCCGAAATATACCACCACCAATGGTCCATCATGCATATTGTTCACGATTGCTAGAATAAAAATGTTGACTGTTTGCTTCAACCGCAGATTCCGGCCTTCTCAATTGGAGCCACAGCGAAGCAGTCGCTCCGTAGAAACCTTCGAAGTTCAGCACCACCTTCGCAAACAAAAAAATGAAACCCGACCAACCTAACACTCTCAATTTTCACTTGCTGGAGGCGGTCCTGCCCTATGTGGTCCCTCGCTGTTTGCATCTGGATGCTCATGTGTGATCACCGATAAAATTCGGCTCATCTGATCTCGAGCCTCACTGCCGTTGTTGATCGTGACCACATTCACACACACACACACACACACACACGCACTCACATACATACACAGACAGACACACACACACACATACTCCCACACAACACGCACACACACATACACACACACACACACACACACACACACACACACACACACACACACACACACACACACACACATCCACCAACTAACGTACACACACACGCAGACACTTACATACACAGTCACAGACAGACACAGACAGACCAAACAGACAGCCAGGATAGAAGACCGGCAGCCACATATACAGAAAGGACACAGACAGACACACACACACACAGACACAGACAGACAAACACAGACAGACAGACACAGACAGACACAGACAGACACGACAGACACAGACAGACACAGACAGACACAGACAGACACGGACAGACACAGACAGACACAGACNTCTTCAGGCAGGCAGGCAGGCAGGCAGACAGACAGACAAACAGAGAGACAGACAAACACTTAGGCAGGCAGGCAGACAGACAGACAGATAGACAGACTTAGCAGAGGGATAGACAGACAGACAGACAGACCGACAGACAGACCGACAGACACAGACAGACACAGACAGACACAGACAGACACAGACAGACACAGACAGACACAGACAGACACAGACAGACACAGACAGACACAGACAGACACAGACAGACACAGACAGACACAGACAGACACAGACAGACACAGACAGACACAGACAGACACAGACAGACACAGACAGACACAGACTGACACAGACACAGACACAGACACAGACATAGACAGACACAGACACAGACACAGACAGACACAGACAAACACAGACAGACACAGACAGACATAGACAGACACAGACAGACACAGACAGACATAGACAGACAGACACAGATAGACAGACAGACACAGACAGACACAGACAGACAGACACAGACAGACAGACAGACAGACAGACAGACAGACACAGACAGACAGACACAGACAGACAGACACAGACAGACAGACAGACAGACAGACAGACAGACACAGACAGACAGTTTCAAATTTCTGACACAGACAGATAGACACAGACAGACACAGACAGACACAGACAGACACAGACACAGACACAGACACAGACACAGACACAAACACACAGACACAGACACAGACAGACACAGACAGACACAGACAGACACAGACAGACACAGACAGACACAGACAGACACAGACAGACACAGACAGACACAGACACAGACACAGATAGACAGACAGACAGACAGACAGACAGACATAGACAGACAAACAGACACAGACAGCCAGACACAGACAGACAGAATCAAATTTCTGATACAGACAGATAGACACGTACAGACAGCTAGACACATACAGACAGACACAGACAGACACAGACTGACAGACACAGACAGACACACAGACACAGACAGATAGACACAGACACAGGCACAGACACAGACACAGACACAGACAGACACACACACACACCAGCCACACACACCTACATACAGACCTATCACCTACTGACTCGGGTTCTCAGCTGCCGGCTCGTCTCCAGATCCGTCTCGGTCTCCGTTGGACTGTACACCATCTGCAAACACACACACACACACACACACACACACACACACACACATATACACATACACACACATATACACACACACACACATATACACACACACACACATACATACACACACACACACACACACACACACACAACCTACAACATACCCACACATCCATCTCCTTCCATCCACCAGCCGTCTCCTGTCGAGACACACAACTGTCCAATCCCGCACCCGTCTCCTTACCTCCTTCCACCTGTTTCCTCAAACAGTGCTAATCCACCCACTAACGCACCCACAAAAAAATTCCAACTCTTCAACCTATTTCGGTTTCATGTCTCTGTCTCACAGTTACACGTCGCCGTCTCACGCAATTATATAGTTAATTTTGCAGTCTCTATAGCAGTCTCCGAATTCTACATCGTTTTCGTTTTCACGGACCATCCATCGTTTCTTGTACGGGACATTTTTTTTTTTCCGGCTTCACGGGTCCGCATACTAATGTCTTTGCGGGGTCAGCAACCATACTGCTCTAACTCCCAACATCGTGCACGCTGCATGGTCGATCAAAATCGTGCTCGCGACCAAATCTCTGAATGTAACGAGCGGCACGGAGCCAACTTTTCGAAATGCATGGCCGCGAGGCGATTAGCCACAATGAAAGAGCGACGAGATCGAAAGAAATGTTGTCAACGTCAAAGCGACTCATATGGGAAATCTCAATAATAAATAGAGTTTGTATGGAAAAACGCATGTTTTGAGCCGTCCGGACACTTTTCACCCTAAGCTTAACCCTGGACAACTGCGTTTTCTTTCTCCATTCGTTTTGCCTAGGCATGAACATTCGTATGCCTGACTCGTTGGCAGTCAGCAGCTGCCAGTCAACAGGAAGACTGGCAGTCTGACAAGTTGGGTACCTGTAGACAGAGAGACGCATGCATAGGTGAGGAAGAAACAAAAGCACAGAAAGGTGTATGAAGACGCAAGTCACATTTTTATCTAAGCTTCTCACCCAGCACAGAAAGATGGAAACGGTTGCAAAAAGACCCAGAAAGCAGCATAAGCCAGATAGAGCCTGTTGCAAGGACCTGGATTGAAGACACAAATCGAAAAAAGTCATTCTCCCTTGCTCCTCAGCCTACATATCTAACTTATACTACATTTTCTGCATCATTGTTTAGCCCAAAAAGTCAAACCAAGGCGTGGTCTCACCCGGAATAATATTCAAGGTGATGTTTCTGGTCTTCTTTTTCAACCTTCTAACCAGAAACATACTCAAATTTGGCAACAGGAGGCCACAGAAAGATGAAACGAAAAGGAGACGCATGCATGGGGACGAATTGGCATAGACGGTCAAACAGCTCAGTGCGCGTCAGCACATGGAGTGCGCGCAAGCACCCAGTCGGGCAATTTTGTCATACTCATACAGAAAGACTCTATTTATTATTGAGAATTCCCATCCATACTGGCTCAGACGGCACAACAAGCACAATCAGTCAACCCTCGTTCGGTGCGGCGGACTGGTGTGACAGAGTCGGCATAGTCGGCACAGTTTCCCAACCATTGGCACAGAGATCCAGCGTTGCCACAACGGCAGGCAAACGGCACAACGGTAAAATTTGCAGGAACTCATGTCCAGCTCTCAAGACCTTCCAAGCTGAAGAATCAGAGCTTTGGGCGAGACGGGACGAGTGTCCGTACAAGATCATGGCACAGTCACACACTGAAGGCAGTGGCGACAGCACAAGCGATATCAGAAGAGAACCTCCTGGCGGCGTGTGTCAATGCAACCGAATCTTGCTGTCAGGTGGAAGCCTGAACGTGCCGTAGCGTGTGACCGACTCAGCTTTCAAACAACAATCTCAAGGAGACGGGAAGCAATGCACACGACCACTCAAAAGAAGTTGCCATGGTCTGACAGAGCACCGTGCATACCTGTGTAACTTCCGCACCCAGGGAACCGAGTTTGTTGAAGAGGATCCGGATGTCTTTATCTCCTTCATCGACAATGACTCTGAGCTGATCAGCCATCTCATACTTGAAGTCTGGGGTCCCCCATTGGAGGGCTTCCTCCAAGACCACAGACGTCTCGATTCCGTCGGTAGTGGTAAGACTCTGGGCGAAGACTTGCTCTAGAAGCGTGGGTTGCTTCAAAAGGCCCACCTTCTCACGGTCGTCCGCTGGAAAATCTTCAAGAAAGAAAAACAATTTACTGCCAAACTTGGGGGGGGGG
>JAHBMJ010002527.1:14525-38595 GCA_018398765.1 Chromera velia | reverse complement strand
GGGGGGGGGGGGGAGGGAGAGAGATCCTTCGGAGGGTGGTTCCCCCTGCCCCTCTTCCTCTGTTCTCTGTGTGGCTTCCTTTCCGCCCTTTATGTGAATTTGTTTGAAGTGCAGTAAGCGAAAGAAAATGAAGAGCAAAGAACTCGTCCAGATGAAAAGAAAGTGGAACTCCACAAGCGTAAGTCTGCACTGGGCAGAGAAAGGTCGCAGAGTACGCTTAAGGCCTGGAGCTCTGGTACTCTTCCACTGAGAACGCGCCAAAAGAAAAGAAGAAAAGAGAAGAGAATGAAAGAAAGGTCCCGTCTGTGTGTCTCAGCATGTCTGTAATGGGGATGTGCCTGTCTGCTAGTCTGTCTGTCCATCTGTCTGTCTACCCGCATCTGTCCGTCCGTCATGAAGAAGAGGGAGAAGAAGAAACCATGTAGTCTGCATGTCTCTTTTCCTGTTTGCCTGTCGGTCAGTTAACTTTTCGAGAGAGAGGTAGAAAAGAAGCTCCCAAGGGGAAAAAGAAAGAAGAGGAATCTTTATGCCTCACTGACTGACAGACTTAAATTTGGATTAAATTGAATTCTTCCCTTCTTTGCCCTTCCACCCAGTCGCTTTTCCATCCACCTGTCCGTCCCCCACTGTTTCATTTATTCTTTTATTATTTTCATTTATTTATACATTTGTAGCCGCGACATATGCCAGCTCACCGGAGTGCATGCAAATGATTGTGTTAATGACTCATCGCATGAAGTTTGTATGAGTAAAGTGCAATTGAATTTCATGAACTGTGTCTTGATCCGTATGAAACAAGAAGGAACACGGTTTGTCGATTAAATTTTCTATGTATTTCTTTCAATTGTTATTGCATTTCTAGTTGCATTTATATAGATTTTTTAACGAACTTATATAATGTGTTTGTTAACTCTTTAGAATAGTTTTAGGGGAGGGAATGTGTATATGTTCTTTATCATTATTATGTATTTTTATTCTGAACATTTTTTTTTTTTTCAGTAAAAAGTAAAAAAATGAGTAATAAATAGTGTTGGAGATAGTGATAGTACATGATAGTCTATGATTGTACATCTCTAAACACTTTTTTAAACAGTTTAAAGGACTTTAGAGAAGTTTAAAATACTTTTTGAATATATACAAATCATAAAAATATATATAATTTTTGGAGTTGGAATTTCCGTCAGAGTCGGGGTGCCCCTGTTTTTTCTTATATGTGTATGTATATGTGTGTGTGTGTGTGTATGTGTGTGTGTGTGTATGTGTGTGTGTGTATGTGTGTATGCAGGAAATTGTAGGAAGAGCTCAGGTCCTCCCTTATTGAAAAAGACAACACGGCTGAGGAGAGGAGAAAAGAAGGGGAGAGTTTCTGGGCAGAGGACGGGGACGGGTAGGGAAAGTGGCAGTTTGGGAAGGGGGGGAGGTTCTTCGATGTTGTGCGATGGTGTGACGACCGTGAGGATGTTGTCTAGGATATCGCATGCGGGGGGCGAGTGGGGTGCTTTTTACCCCCCTAAAGCGGGGCATTTCCGCAAAAAACTCGTTCTCATAATTGGTAAGGAGTTAGAAGCTGAAACTTTGTGTAAGAAGACGTTGTAACGATAGAAAAATAACTATAAAACAAATTTTTTATATCATTTCTAGAAACATAGGCCGTCATACAAATTTTTTGATTTTGAGGCCATTTTTTAACGGTTTTGAATAGTAAAAAAAACGGGATGAAACTTATAAAATTTATATGGCAGCCTATATTTCTAGAAATGATATAAAAAATCTGTTCCATAGTTCTTTTTCTATTGTTACAATGTCTTCTTACACAAAGTTTTAGCTTACTCCACCCCTTTGTAATCAGTTGATTAACGTGTATATATGAAATTAGTTGCTTTCTAATCTTAACTGGTAGGTGATTAATTTCGAAGGTGATTGGTAACCTAGTTAGTAACTAAAAAAGGCTGGTAATCAATTTTTATGTTAGTAAGTAACCAATCTTTATTTAATCCTAGATTTGATTAAAGAATTTTTTAGAGTTTTTTTATAAAAGATAAGTCTTTAAAGTATAAGTTTAAAATAACTTTAATCTTAGCTAAGTTAGCTTTAACCTTCTTTTGATTTACCAAAACTGTCACATAGACTCTCAAAGTCCTTAAAACTATGCCCTGCACTCCATAAATAATAATAAAAAAGAAATTTTCCGGTCTTTTATTATCTTTTATTTATCAACTAAAAAACAGACAGTTTTTGATATAACACCCTGTGCAACACTTAGACAACAATTTTTTGTTTATTGAGCGCCATGATTATATGGCATGATATACAAAAAAAAAAATCGATTAAAAAAAAAGTTTTTCTGATCTTTTATTTTTTATATATACTAACTATATAGCTAATTCATCAATTAATATAGACAAGCTAAGATAAGCTCAGTCTAAAACTAAGTCGAGAGCTTAGTAATCTCTGGTATATGCAATAACAGTTCATGCTAGAGTACGTATATGTAACTAATTTTATGTTTCTAGTTATGTTTGGATATGAATCATATCATATTCCCAGGCCGGAAGCGACACCTCTCTTCAGCAACAACCATCATTACCAAATGATACTCGTGTATCACAGTTCCACACTCCAATCACACCTCCGTACCTTTCTTTTCATCTTCGATCTGTGGGACTAGCTGCACCCGAGGCAGCCGGCGCCTTTCCCGTGCCACCCGGCACTTCTTCATGAACCCTGCCTGTCACCACTATCTTGCCCACCCCATGCCTCTGCTCTTCCCCCGTCTCTGCCTCCGCAACGAGGTACTGCAAAGTCGAGATGCCCGCAGAGCTTTCATGTGACACACTCGAAGAGACATGTCCACTGAGAAACCTTTCCTCCTCCCCACCCGATTCACTCGACTCTGACGACTCCGAGGAGTCATCGGAGTCCCACGCAGCCCCAGAGAGGACTTGTGTGGCCACCTGCGTAGCCATCAAGGGGGCAGGGAGAGGGGAACTCGGGGAGTTCAACTTGGAAAGACGGCCACCTTCCTCAAACTCTCGCTGGACCGGCGTCTCTCTCACCCCCTCCTCCTCCTCCAACTTCATGCGAGGCTGCCCCACCTCCTCCAGGCCCCCCATTCCGTAGCCTCCCCAAGGCCCCCAGCCCTCCAGAGCAGCTCTCTGCAGCGTCTCGCCGGCCTCTTCGGCCTCCTCCCGCTTGACCTTCACGTGGAGGCCGTCTGCGGGACCTTCGGCGTTCCTCATCACTGGAGAGGGGAACGCAGCACCCCCCGCCCCTACAGTCCTCTGGTACATAAAGTTCCCACTCCCCGCCTCCATCTCGCTCCGGTCTCTCCTACGCCCCCTCCACTGGTCTGTCGAGGGGTCTCCACTGGGCACATGGGGGGGGGGAAGGGGATTAGTCGGACGCTTCTTCTGCCTGGGCTCACCCTCAGGCTCACGCCTCAGGACGACCACCATGCGACCTCGGAAGAAGTGCTCCGGTGCGGGTTTCTGAGAGGTAGAGGAAGCCCCCCATTCTCCTTTCTCCCACAGCTCGTCTCTGCACTTGGCGGGGTCCAATTCGAAGACCTTCGCATAGAAGGTGTTGTCCACCAGCGCCTGTAGCTTTTCACGATCGGTGGCGTCTGCTCGTTGGACAAAGGAGTAATCGTCTCGCTGGGGTTCCTCAGACTCGAAGGCGAGACAGCGGAAACGAGAGGAGACGAGTTGAACGGCAACTGCTTCCAGCTCGTCCGTCGTAACGGAAGCTGCGGCGTCGAAGGAAGGCTTTACTTCTGCGAGTTTCATCTCGAAGAAGAACTGCCTTCGGCTCTCGGCAGAGAAATCGTTACGAGGGAGGAAGCGACTAGTGTTCTTGAAGTCCGGCCCCCCGATGAACGACGCAACAGAGTGCACGCTCCGGGCACCGTTTTGATTACGGTAAAACTTCAAACGCACCCCAATCGAGTCCTTGCTGAACTCCTCAAGTCTCGCAACAAACATTTCTGCCATCTCCTTCCGGAGCTGCTTCACTTCTAGGGCTGGGTCAAAGACTCCCTCTCCGTTGGCCGGCCACTCTGCACGAGATAAGATGAGACGGAAGAGCAGCACAGAAGGGCGGCGGGGTACTTCATACGTACAAATTCGGCTCATCCGCGATCATAGTGCAATGATCAAGTGCAGTCTCATGCAACGCCGCAACGCAATCAATGAAGGCATAACCAGACGAGCAGATGTCGCGCTGCGTGTCTGCAAAGGGGCCACGACGAGAATGTATCCTCAAGGTGACTGAAACTTCAAGACAGTCTCTGCTGACGGCCTGAGCGATTCTCTGCATGCGCACCTGACGGAGTGACCCAGTTTTGGAAGATGAACTGAATATCTGACTCTTTCGCTGTCTCGACGACTACAAGCGCACGCGCAAACACACACATAGCCACACACAGACACAGACACAGACACAGACACAGAGCGCGCGAGAGAGGGAGAGAGGGAGGGAGGCGAACTGAATGAAAACTTTCCAGGAGTACGGGAAGGGAAGGGGGGGAGCAGGGGTCGGGCGAGGGAGAGGAGAGAGGAATGACATGCAGACGGTAAGGGGAGCAGGATCGAGAGGGCGTCAGAGCTGTTCTCCGGTCCCTCGAGGAAATTCTTACCACAAGACTACTGGTGGGACTGACCGAGATCAGCGAGAATGTCTATTCGAATCTTGACTGCCTTCTGTGGAAGTCCGCATGTTACGTGAACCCTCTGGAGCCATCCCTGTCTCGCGAGCTGCGTCCACTTGCAGCAAGGAGTGGCGGTTGAGGGACTGGAGCTCTGCAGAATAAACATTCAGGACAGGAAAGTCGCTTCACTCGATCGCTCAGTCGGAGATGATGAGGGCAGTCTGGGGTTCGTTTCTGCTGAGGAAGTGGGGCAGATGATCGGAGGAAAAGAGGACAGACATACGGAGATAGACAGGATGGCGCGCGTCCGACCGAACGGCACCAAACACAGTGTGATCAAGAACGCGAGTCAGGCCTCCATATGGACTCGTTGACTGAATAAGTCTGCATGCATGCTTCTCTAGCTCACTGCCTCAGGGTCCCATAGACGCGGCGACTAAATGGCAGGTGCACACAATTACGGAGTGCAATGAGACAGCTAGGAGTGGAGCAAAAGGCCGAACTCACCACGGCACTCTCGCCGCATTCCATGGACACATCGTCATCCCCAGATTGCGATGAGGAGGCACTGCTGCTGGCAGCGCCCTCTCCATTCGGTTGCAGGTGGGTACTTTGAAGGCCCAGCTGTGCCTGCAGCGCCCTTGTGAGGTCATTGCAGAGTCTCTCCCTCTCTGCGCCCTCCTCCTCTCCCGAGAGGGGGATAGCGGGCAAGAGAACGTGGACAGTCCACACGAAGTGCTCCTGCGCTCGGATGTCCTCCTCTGGCTTTCCCCACTTCACGGTGGGTATCTGGGAGTCCTTTTACTTCTTCAGGGAACGGGCCCCGGAGTGCAGGGTCGGGTCCTCCCAAGGTCGGCCCCCGAGACCCCTCTGCAGGAGCTTCAGCCCGTCGCGACTCAGCGCACCCCCCGCCTGCTCAAGACTCCACCTCCACCCCTGCTTGACCCTGTTGGGATCTGCATAGGCAATGTGGAGACAAAGGGAGGCGCTTGAGTGGGCAGACAGAAAGAAACAACGAGAGAAAGAAGAGAGGGAGTTCAGCAGATACAGGGACAGACTCACACACACACACACACACACACACACACACACTCAGAGAGAGAGAGAGAGAGAGAGAGAGAGAGAACAAGCAAAAGAATGGCAGGCAGGCTTGTTCTTGCGAGGGTGACGATATTTCAAAGGCAGGGACTGGAAGCGCCGAACTGTGACCTCTAAGCAACAATTGCATAAAAATTGCTTGCAGGCGAAAAGGATAGGAAGATCTGGGATTGAAGCCGAAGCAACTGTCTGTCTGTCAGGCAGAGGAGAGGAGACTCACCGAGAGTGGCGTGGATGCGAATCCTCACGCTACTCGCTGCATCCATCCATAGAATCAAGCAAGCACTCTCTCTCTCTCAACTGATCACTTTCATGGAGTCCAGCAACTCTGTTCATCTCCCTGACTCATTCAATTCATTCGCCAAATCAATCAACAAGATCTCTTCGTCTGTACCGGCTTAGCGAACAGAAGAACGAAAGACAAGAAATTTAAAGAGGCCACTCAGTTCAACTGTCAATCAACCGCTCTCAACCCAAGTGGGCATCCAGCCGATAGACCAGCTCTCACTTTTCAATTTTTGTCTTTTGCTTTCTGTCGTTTTAAACAACAAAATATGCAAAAACCAGCACACAAAGCAGATGTGCAAAGCAGACGGCACTCAGCCACGCACTCAGAGGAGGAAGGGGAAAGCAGCAATGAGACGAAGAGGGCACCCGGTATGAGACAAAACACCTTCATGAATAAATAAATTCAGCGATTTTCACTGACCCTGCGGTCTCGTTTCGACTCCGGCGTTCGCGGCCTCCAGTACCATTCGAAGGCAGTCAGACCCGCACGGAGGTCTCTGTGAGGCCCCCCACGCCCCTCCCCAGTCGCTCACCAGAGTCCTGAAGTCTTCGTACGTCAGCCCCCAGAAATGGAGGTCTGGCACAAAGGCTGGCCTCTGCGCGGCTCTTTCAAACAAGAGATGCACAATAAGGACTGTGACACCCTCCTCTTCTTCCTCTTCTGCCGCTGCTCGAGGCTCCTCCTTGATCCCCTCCCCCTTTGACCCCACTCCCCCCTCTCCCCCGAAATCGCATACAGCCGCCTTCCCAGCGAACTTCACCCCAAATTCACCAGGGGCTCCGTCTGCGTCGGCAGCAGCCTGCTGGGAGAGGAGAAAGTCCGCCAAGTTCCTCTGCAGGACGACGGCCGACTCTCGACCCAAGGACGCCAGACGCTTCCTGTTCTTAGAGAGGGCGAAAGCGCGCAACCGTGCCCTCCTCTCATCGGACCACGTGCCTTTTGCAGCTGCAGAGGAGATTCACACAGATGGAGTTTTTCACTCTTATGAACAGGTGTACGAGTTTACAGCATTTACTTTTTTCTTCGACACAGAATCTCGCAGCTGTGATGGAGAGAGAGACACAGAGGGGGGAGAGAGAGAGAGAGAGAGAGAGAGAGAGAGAGAGAGAGAAAGAAACAAGGAAGGAAGGAGTGAAGGAAGGAAGGAAGGAAGGAAGGAAGGAAAGAAAGAGAGAGAGAGAGAGGGAGAGAGAAAGGAAACAAGACTGACAGGAAGGAAGGAAAGAAGGAAAGGAAGGAAGAGACGTCACAGGATGCTGACTGACCGAAACGTAGTTGAAAGTGGTCAATTCCTCCGGAGCACTGCGGTGTCCGCTGCTTTGGACTACCGTTGCCGTTTCCTTCCGTCTCTTGCTTGATCTGCTCCTCTTGCATCTCCTGCCTAAGTGTTCTAACCAAACAAGCGTCTGTCATCGGCATGGGCTCGTCCACTGCCGGTGGCTCCGGGATTCCTCCGCCAGAGTCCTGTTCATTTACTGCAGAGAGTATCGAGAACTCTTTGATGATCGGACGAGCAAGGATGCATGCACTTGAGGCGTCCACTCGCAACCTTTGGAATGCGAGAAGGAGGGGGAAAACAGGAGGGTGGGCAAATCGGATGTGCAAATATTCTGACTCCCTCCCCACTCTCTCTGTCTCTGTCAGGTCTTTCCTTTCCATCAGAAAGAACTCGCGCATCGTTCGGAAATCCTCTGTTTTATCGATCACTTGAGCATCTTGAAGGCATACGTCCCGCACACAGTGTCTAGCTTGTCTATTTGTCTCTCCCTCCTGCGCTTTAATCACCGACACCTTTCTCTGTGGGGCCCTTAGGTCGCACCCGGCACGCATTGTGAGCCTTCATTTTCACCTTTTCGGTCCCACAAACCACACCCGTAAACACACTGAGGCCGGATCTGTCTGCTTCAAAAAATCAGAAGCGATAGTAATTCAATAACTGAAAGCGATCACAAGACTCGTGATAAATGCTCTCACGACGTGCAATCTTGCCAACCTTTCTGCTCTGCGTCTGCGCCCATGGCCTTGTCCTCATCATCCTGGGGGGAAGGCTGAGTCCCCCCCTCCGTGCCGCCCGTCTCGTTGCACTCCATCTTGGTCTCGTCAATTGTCGTCTCCCACACACCCTCGCTCCTGTGTCTATCCGGCCGTTCAATGACACCCTCCCCCTCATGCTCACACCCCTGTGAATCCGGCGCCCCTTGACATTGAATGACACCCCCACCCACACCCTCGCTCCTCTGTCTGTCAGGCACTCCTTCCCCTTCCTTCCCACAGGCTCCCTCATTCCCGTCCGCTTCCACTTCGGCCAATTGAGGGAGCCCTCGGCGGACAGCACGGACAGGAGGGGGACTCAGACTCGTCGCGAGCATCAGCTCGGCGCCTGTAGCCTCTCCACACTTCTGCTTGGAGGGCTCGCCTTGGCGTCCCTCATTTCCCCCCACTGGTGCTGCTTGGTCTAAGGAAGAACGCAAGGAGACCGCAGCATCAGCAGCTGCACGTGCAGCCAGGCCCTCTTGTACCGCCCCAGCAGCAGCCAGACGAGCCGCGCTGGTTGCGGCCTCGGCGCTTTCTCTCTCAGGCGCAAGAACGAAATCTCGAGGGTCCAAGGAGCTTGCCTGAGGGACATCAGCGGCTGCGGACGGAATCTCGCGACTCAGGGTCGAAGGCGAGACCCGGTAGGCGTGCCTCGCTGGCTGCAGAAAAACCGAAGGTAACCAACGTAATGAATGCATGCATTCACGCATGAACGCATCAAAAACAACTCCCGGGATCGGGTGACATGCTGCCCTGGCCTTGGGAGTTGCAGGAGCCTACAATCAGCAGACATACTGCACAACTAGAATCCCAAAGTACCAGTGCCTTCCTTTCCGTTCCTAGTTCCCCTCCGCATGTCTTCAAGACTCCAACACTCGTTCCTTCGCTGAGCGCATGACCGTGTTGTTGAAAATGCAAAAATCTTCTTCTACTTATTCGTTTACTCAACCTACCCTCTTCCTTGCTTTCTCCCTCCAGTCGTTCACTATCCCTGTGCTGAACGTCAGCCCGGCATCGAATTGACTAATCTTCTTAACTTCTTCATTTTGCTCTTTCCTTTGCGAGATAGCGTGATCGAAGAGACGACATCGATTCATCGTTCATCGTTCTTCCCAGAAAAACGAACAGCTTTCTCCACCTTGTTTTTTTGAAATCCGGCCTCCTTTCCCTGAACTTGCGCCCTCTCCAATCCTGCTGCCTCCCGCTCCGTTCTACAGTTTTTGACCTACCGTCTTTTTCCCCCATGCAGCCACTCTGGACCTGTGGCGATCACTTACTCAATCAACCACAGAGTCAATGCCACTCAATCCTCTCCCTCATTGCATGCAGTTACTCCCCCACTCATTCTTTCCCCATTCTGACTTCACCACTTTCACCTTCTTGCCTTTCACTTCGCCGTCTCTCCGTCTCTGTCTACCTCTTCGCCTTCTTGCCTTTCACTTCGCCGTCTCCCCGTCTCCTTGCCTTTCACTTCACCGTCTCTCCGTCTCTGTCTACCACTTCGCCTTCTTGCCTTTCACTTCGCCGTCTCTCCGTCTCTGTCTACCTCTTCGCCTTCTTGCCTTTCACTTCACCGTCTCTCCGTCTCCGTCTACCACTTCGCCTTCTTGCCTTTCACTTCACCGTGACTCCCTCTCTGTCTACCCCTTCACCTTCTTGCCTTCCACTTTGCCGTCTCTCCGTCTCCGTCTCCCTCTTCGCCTTCTTGCCTTTCACTTCGCCGTCTCTCCGTCTCTGTCTACCTCTTCACCTTCTTGCCTTTCACTTCGCCGTCTGTCCGTCTCCGTCTACCTCTTCGCCTTCTTGCCTTTCACTTTGCCGTCTCTCCGTCTCCGTCTACCACTTCGCCTTCTTGCCTTTCACTTCACCGTCTCTCCGTCTACCTCTTCACCTTCTTCCACCCGTCATTCTCCATTCACGCACCCCTCCCACTGAGGCACCACCGGCTTTCTCACAGAATCACGGAGCGGCTCCTCGCAGCCCTCCACCTTGACCTCGAACTCCACGCGCTGCGAGGAAATCTGTTCCAACGCCGAGGGGTGGAATTCGAAGGAGACGGTACGTGAGCAATTCTGCAGGCAGGTGAAGAGGCCGGTGCGGGAAAGTACAGCCGATTCCGCATCAAGGGCAGAGTAGGATGTGCACAGACGACCTTATCATTCATTTCGCCACACCAATCTCTCCATTCGTTTCGAGCTTAATTCTTTCCCAGCACACAGCATGCACGACATCTGCGAGCATCAACGGTCTTCGACACTACACCATGTGCGCTAGCACGCACAGCACCCGCCCTAAGCAGCTGCAAGTCAAACGAAGCCGTGAAAAAAATGAAGACGGGAGCAGTAACCAGAAGAAGAGCAAGACATTCATTTTCAACCCGACCGTTTCACGAGTGGCCGAGATTCGGACTGACGTGATTGCTGTGTGGGGAGACGACGGCCTCCTCCCATAGCGCCCCTGGCAGCTGCGGTAGTCGCACATGCACCTTCTTTTCGGGACGGCTGATGCAGAAAAAAATTGTGATGTTGAGAGTGAGCCGCCCGTCTCCCGGGAAGTCGAAACTTCCAACGGAACGGATGCCCAAATTCCCGTCCGACATTTCTGATTCAGAGAGAAGCCCCTAGCTGCGCGTTGTCCAGTCTCCCCGAAAAGATGCGGAGACGTGCGGAGATCCCCGACCTCCACAAAGCCTCATGCACCTCAAGTCGATCGAATCCTGTACATGGAAGCACCAGCAGCAATGATGCAGCTTATTGCAGCTCATGTACAACTGGAAAACTGTCAGATCTGTCTCGAGTCTGATCATTCATTGACGAATTAATATTACCAAGGAAGGATCCTTCCGGCAAATTCCGGAATCAAGATGTACGCGTACTTAAAAAAAAATTAAATGCATGCATTCAGGATCATGCAGGGCATACCCCGCGCCGGGGGGTTGGGGGGGGGACGGGGAGGTTGATATGACACGCGAGTGACACACAATGTACCGAGACCGAGACCGAGGATCATAATACTTAGTGCATGATGGTAAGGCGGGCCTACATAGCAGATTTGCAATTTTTCATAGTAAAAATTATTTTCTCGGGGGATGTCAGGGATGACTGTTTTGATGATATTTGGGGTCCAGAAAGGTTAAAAAGCGATAAAATTTATTACTCCTGTTATATGGCAGATTTGCAATTACCATCACGCATTATATATTATAATCCTCAACACTCACGCATCACTTTAGATGAGTTTCTGGGGAGGGCGACACTTAGAAAAAGAGTGTTCAAGGAAAGCCCAGGAAGGTACGCACCTGGAAGCTCATTAGATGAAACAGTGCTGGCACAGAGACACGGAGTGATCACAAAAAGAAAGGGAGGAACGGAAAAAAGAAAAGAAGAATATAAGACCATCCTGGAAGCAATGGAAGCAGGAGGACAGCTGAGGGAGGGAGAACGAGAAATCACTGAGAAAAGAATGGAGAGAGGGCGTACACAAAGCTAAAGTGTCCTTTCGTCCTGTGTCATTGGATCGATTTTTGGAGCAGTCCCTTCTGAGCAGCCCATAGAGTAAAGCATGCAAAGCGCAGACAGATTAACCTCCCTGAACCTAAGTACTACTTGAAAAAATATAATTAAGATCATCTCTATCTGCGGTATCTTTTTTCAACAGACCCTCCACGCCTGCAGCGTAAATGGTTAAGACACTGTTCAGATATGCAGCTTTGGCTTTTAAGACACCATAAATATAAGGGGCGTACGGGGCTCATAAGTAATAGTAGCTTCTGGAGGAGAGTACTCTAGCGCTACTATAAGCCTTGTCAAAGTCTACATAGTTCCGAGGGAGAAGTCGGTAAGTTTGTCAGTCAAACCTCATGCGATGACTCTTGGAATCAGACCCACTCTTATGTTTGATCTACTGATTGCATCATTGCGTATGCTCATATATCAGTCAGTCATTATACGCACGCGCCCGCGAGCTATGCCATTCTCATGCAGGCCAAGGCTGCAAGCTAAGCGATGCCAATTAGTTCAGTGCCCCACAAGCCCAGACTTCCTAGCAATCACCTCATACATGCCCGCCCACCAGACCAACGTCCACGCTTGGTTCAAATTCAAGCATGCACCTCACACATGTTCACTCACAGGGAGGGTGGGTGGGAATATTAATAATTTACAGTGCATCAAACAAGGCATCAAACAATATATCCGACAAATTAAATGCATCAGACACTCTGACTCATGACTTTAGCCCAAGACTCTCCTTGTGCAAGTCTCCTTTCGCTTTGACATCGATCTGCACTTCTGCGATCTTATCTGAGGGCATCCCTAAGATGGCATATAAAAGGCGTCCAAAGCTTCCTAAGCACGCACAAGCGAGATCAAAGATTCATTCACATGGTTTTCGTATCTAATGCATCGCAAACGTAAGGCATTCATGCGTGTGACTGTCTCAGGGGACTTCAGTGATTTCTGACTGGATGCACTCACTCTCTCTGTCCAGAATCTTCCTATTCAGGGTCACTGGAGGGATTCACTTAATCATTGATATTCACTGGGAGACTTCACGACAGCACGTGCAGTGCCCAGCCTACAATACACACGCAGACAAGGGATAAACTCGAGTCACTAGACGTCTTTTTCCCTTCCTTTGTCTTCTTTTGACCGAGTAGGTATCGCGCAATATAGCCAGCCATAAATATAGGTGGCAGACAAAACATGGCTACTCTTGTATATGCTCTAGGCACTCCCCAAACAACGCACACACACTCGGTTTCTTTTATATGAAGCGACCGCAGACAGAGCATAAGGAGCTCAACTGTATGTACTCAGGAGACTCGAGGCTTTGAAAGCTCTGTAGAAGACTGCACGCTAACTGAGTATGACAGTCATCTCAGAGGTTACTAACAAAACACTATCCAGTCAGATAGAAAGCAGAAAGCAGTACAAAGCACACATACCTAAAAATCACTCGAAGTGTGCCTTTTGACTGCAAAAATCTCAGTGAAACTCTCTTCTTTCTTTTCAAACAAACCAACACAAATCGACACAATCCTTCATTCCTGGTAACAGACCGAGCTCTCACATTCTACGTGAATGGTCATTGCCCGCTGCCCTTGGATGCTGCATAGCTCACCACAGCCTGGCCAGCTGCAGGGCCAGAGAACTGCACAACATCTTGAACAGTCCGACCGTAGTCGAACGCAGTGTACGCCACTTTCGAAAACGCTCGAAAACAGTAGAACATTGGAGATCTAAGGTATCGATCATTCACCTTCCTCTCCTATCTTTCTTTCCTTCTCTTCTTTATTTGTAGAGTGTCTGATTTACTTTGTTTTACTCCCAACCGCTTTCTTTTTCCCTCTTTCTTTTCTCTATGATGTCCTCCCATGCGCAGACGAACAGAGGGAAAGGTCAAAGAACAGATAAAAAGAAAACATATTCACCCTCTTAGTCCCTGTCTCTCTCCTCTTTCTTGTATTCTTCTTTCACTTTCCTTTCTCTCCAACTATCTCCCCTCCCCATTCATCTTTCATAAATAGAGAAAGAAAACAGTCAGGGAGATGCAAAGAGACAGAAACATTTATTCACGAACAAGCCTCCATACCACACTCACTCTCATCTCCCTCAAGCACACTGTCGTCAGTCTCCCTCTCTTCCTGAGGCTCCATCTCCAACCCCCACTGCAAACAAAAGTCTGTAGCCTCCAAAGTCTTCTTCTAACTTGGAAGCCCTTTATAACTGCTCCGCCGTCGAGTGACACAGCCATGGTGCCCCCATGCCACTATTATATATGATTAGCACGTGGCACTCGAGTTTTAGAGCTTCTCCACTCCATTAATCAGACTGAGAGTAGAGATCCTTCCTGAGTCAAGTCTCTCTCTCTCAATGTATGCATTATTCTCTCTGCTCACAAGAAGACGACACCTCTGTTCTCTTCAAATGGAAGCTCCTATCCTCCTTGGGGCACTTTCTCTGTGGGCAACAGTGTCTCTGGTTGATGACGTCCTCAGAGGTCAATGTCAGTCTTACGGAACTTCTCCCTCACTTCTCCCCTATCTCAGCTCAGCCTCGTCTTCCACTCCTCCCAACAGTTTTCCTCTCTTCAAGCTCTTTCACCTCAAGCAGCAAAAAGCAGAAACACGCCTGGAAAGTCTTCAGCTCCTCATCTTCCTCGAGAACTCCACAACATTCAAGACAAAACGAAACAATATATTGGAGCTGAAAAATTTTCAATCTGTCCTAAACTGTCAAACCTCTGGCTGCCAGCGCACTCTACATAGCCTGGTGCTTCACGTGGGAAGCCTACTTGCCTTCAACAATCTTTATTCTTTCATCTTAAGAGCTGTCACCATACTGTCTGTCCCTGTGCAACCGAAAGCTCTGCTAACCAACTATAAAGGGCGTACGGGGATCATAAGTAATAGTAGCTTCTGGAGGGGAGTACTCTAGCACTACTATAAGCCTTGTCAAAGTCTATATAGTTCGGAGGGAGAAGTCGGTAAGTCTGTCAGTCAAACCTCATACGATGACTCTTGGAATCAGACCCACTCTTATGTTTGATCTACTGATTGCATCATTGTGCATGCTCATATATCGATCAGTCATTATACGCGCGCGCCCGCGAGCTATGCTATTCTCATGCAGGCCGAGGCCGCAAGCTAAGCGATGCCAATTCTAGTTCAGTGCCCCACAAGCCCAGACTTCCTAGCAATCACCTCACAATAAATGATCCGCGCCTGCGGCGCGGACTTTTAAGCTTATCCAAAAATGTGGCTTGAACTTTTAAGTGGTAGTTAGGTTTAGGGAGGTTGCAGATTGTTGTTCATTAGTGGCCATGGAGTGTGGGCTGAGCCTCAGCGATGAAGTACACCCCCCTGTCGTTTGTGGGAGCGACCTCTATAAGACAAAACGGCGACAGTGTTCTAGGGTATCACTAATCACTTATCACTTATCACTTACTTATCCAGGCCGGCGCACGGAGGGATCACTGAAGGCTGGGACCGACGCCGCCTATCGCCACTAAGTATACCAACATATGTCCATGTACATCTCTGCAGCATAATAATCTTCAAGTAGACTTCAACATCTCCAGATGTCTGAATCACTATCGATCACTATCCAGACATTACACCCGCACGGACGTGGGCGGGCGGGACATGAGGGGGGTCTTAATCAAACCGGACCCCGCCGCCCACACTGTACGATTTTGGCCTCGTATGGGGAAAGGAGAAGAGAGCCCTGCCTTCCTTTCTTCCCGCTTCTAAACCCCATCCAACTTACCTAGGAGACGTCAGTTCGCCTCTCTAGACTCTTTCTAGCTGCTTGATGCAGAAAAAACGACTCCAATACACACAGGGAGTGCAAAGAACGGACGTCTGAGCTCTAACACCTGAAGAGGCCAAAGAGGCCTCCCTGGACTCAGAAGTGAATAAAAGGCTGTGATGCATCAATGATGATAAAATACATACCGACACACTCCATCTGGTCCAGGTAACTTAGTTGCAACAGGAGACAACGAATGGTTGGTGCACTATGGACTCTAAGTGACAAGTCTGCCCAGGAACAGAAAGATACACTCCAGGGGGCAGCTTATATGAAATCGCCGGAAGACCTTTCTCTTCTTGAGTGCCTCCAACCTGCATCCAGTGCACAGAGATCGGTACTGCCCAATATGCATATGATCATGTTTAGAGGGAATGAGCAACACAGAACAACCTACCCGGGGAAGTGGAAGTCGATCAATGCTCCAGAGACGTCACTTCACCACAACAAAGACACAAAAGAATTTCACCTTCCCACAACCAGCAGATACACCAGCAATCCATCCCACTGCTCTGGAAGGATGTCAACTGATAAGAGGCACTGGGCAAAACTGTCGGGAATCGATTTCGGGGCCTCCTGGTGAAAAGAAGGAGTGTTGCTCAGGAGGTCAGAAGGGCCAATTCCTAGGGCCAATTCCTAACTGTTCGCAGTATCAACTGCCAAACCCATCCAAACAGAGCAGCGGTGTAACAAGACTTCACCCTGACACAGACATAAGCTGTCTAGTCTTAAAGAAGGGAAATGGTACGACTTTTACCACCAATACTGCTCTGGACAATAAGAAGGAAAGCAAGGTAAGAGGGAACGAACTTGGCCCTCTGCAGATATCTGTGAGCTTTCTAAGGTTTTTTCAGATATTTTGGTGATTTTGAGGGTGACCCCGGAAAGTTGCGGTCAAAATTTTGCCAGATTTGAAATGTTGGGGTCCTGACGATCATTTTGGTAGGTCGCGGGCCTCTGGGGCCACCGGGGCCGCCAGATAAGGCCATACTGCACGTTTTTGGCTTCGTATGGGGTCCTACCGTTTGATTAAGACCCCCCTCATATCCCGCCCACCCACGTCGGTGCGCCTACCAAATACTACTAAATACTACCAAAATATACTATATTATCTTTTATATAATATTTTGTTTATACCGGTCCTGAGATGTCTGGTTATTCTTTTTTCTCGTATGACCTCCCTGAACCTAAGTGCCACTTAAAAAAATATAAGTAAGATCATCTCTATCTCCGGCATCTTTTTTCAAGAGACCGTCCACGCCTGCGGCGTAGATGGTCAAAACATCGTTCAGATATGCGGCTTTGGCTTTCAACACACCATAAATGATCCACGTCTGCAGCGTGGACTTTCAAGCTTATCCCAAAATGCGGCCTGAACTTTCAAGTGGTAGTTAGGTTCAGGGAGGTCTCTCGTATCACTACGTATCACTAACACTTTTTAGTACTTTTCGGCTGTTTCAATTTTTTGTAAAAGCCTGTTGTCTCTTGCTTTTTGCAGGTAATTGGTTTATATTCAAAGGCTTTACTATCTTAATTTCAATCAATCAATCAATCAACTTAAGTCTAACAACTGTTATACAATCAATCAATCAATCATAATAATTTAAAAGTTACAAATTTTTCAACAAATAAGTAAAAAAATCAGAAAAGTTGAAAAACCACGGTTAAACCATCAAACGGAAAGTATTTCTGTTTTTCTTAAATAGACTGGTCTTTCAAACTCGTATTAGTCAGTGTCACTGTGTCAACAGTAATTCCAGAAGCACTTTTGCTGACCCCTGTAGCTTAGGCACTAGGAGGCACTAGTAGGCTGCGGAGAAGAAATAAAACTTCAGCGTCAGAAGAAAGATGCCGTACAAGACACCGACCCCCGCAAGAGCTGAGACCCTGCAAATGGAGGGAAGGGTGTAGGCACATATCATGGATTGAATCGAGGAAAAAAAAACGCAATGAAGAGGATGCACGCACACGCACGTAATGCACCCATTGAACCAAAAAGCAAAACACAGACTCAAATGATCCACTGTTGACTGCATGAGAAGAGAACAGAGCATAGTCGTGATTCATACACCCCGTGCAGCCTTGCACTTGTACATGGACCACTTTTCTCCCTCCCTTCTCCTCTACCCATACCTGTAGGATCAATTCGGACTTCATCTTGCAATTTTCCTTCCTAGTCTCTTCTGTGGCGATCTCTAAGAGTGCTCAATTCTCATCAACCCAGCCGATGCACTCAAGAAAAACAATAATGAACTGAAGAAGAAAAATGCAGTCTTGATTTTCACCGACGAGGCCGATCGATGCAGCTGTATGGGAGGAAGCAGGCATCATAATGGAATTTCATGAAATTTGATGTCAGTCCATGCGGCACAGGTGGTCGGCTCCATCGGTCCGAAGATTCGAACATTAGATGGAGCTTGAAATTAAGAAGAGGAGTGGAGGACGAGACGACAAGAAAGAAAACAGAAAGAAGGAAAGACATAGAAGGAAAGGAAAAAGAAAGAGAGACAGAAGGGGAAACAAAACGATCCCATCCTCTCTTGATCTGGTGTCTTCCAGCAGGCCAACAAGGCAGAAGGAACCGTTGGAGAGGAGGCTCAGATGGAGGGTCCTTTCCCCTTTCCCCTTATCCGCATACATAGGTACGGTACGCAGGCACATTAGCAGAACGAGCACACTGCCTGTCTTCTCCCCATCCACCCACCCACCGATGTTTTACAGGGAGTGCCTCCTCGATCTCTGCCTTCATGTGTTTCAGCAGGAACACAAATGAGAGTGCCGATGCGGTGATAAGCAGAATCTGCAGACATGCAGACAATTCAGGGAAGGATTCCTTCTTGTGAAGAAACAAACTTCACCGGAGAACATGCGTCACAAACTGTGTTGGGGGCTGGAATCACGACCAAGTGTGCGAAGAACCACCAAGCAAGAAAAAGAAAGATAGAAAGAAAGAAAAAATAGAATACAGGACAGTTAAGAAAGGGAGACCAACCACTGAGAAAAACCCAGACAAGGAAAGGGGAGACGTGAGGCAGGAATGGTGCCAGGGAGCGATCAAATAGGAAAAAGGGATTGAAGAGGGAGGGAAGGAAGGAAGGAAAGAAAGAAAGAAAGAAAAGGGGAGCGAGAGGTGAGGGAGAGGAGCGAAAACAAAAAGAGGATTCTTTAGAAATCCAGAATTCAATCAATGCTCATCTTAATTCGTTGTGGAAGGGGAACAAGGGAATGATGAGTGGGGGGGGATCTGCTGACCCATTGAAGTATTGCGACTGGTATTGCGCACGCCATCTGCACAGAAACAAAGAAAACGGAGAGAGCGGGGTGAGGGACAAGGAATGACAGGCCAAGAGGGTGGGACGGGGGAACCGTGAGTGTGTTGTTTCTCTTTGAAGGAGAGTGTGGCGGAAGACTCTCTCAATCTTTCTTGTCAACAATGCAGGAGCTCACAGGGGCAGGCAAAGGAGGGATGCTCCCCGAAACTCATCCACAAACAGAGACACGGAAGAGAAGAACACAGAGATGGATCAACTGATTGATTGATCGACACACACAGTCACACACACACACACACACACAGAGAGAGAGAGAGAGAGAGAGACTGACAGTTGCCGGTACAAAGGGGGCAAGCCCGTAGCCAGTCAGTGAGATCAGTCGTGTCAAATGAGCTTTTGTGCCTGCATTCATGCGCACACAGAAGTGAGGGCAAAGACAAAACGTCCAGAGAAGAAGGTCGCATAGTGTCGTCTTAAGCGAGACATATGAGTGTCGGAGCATGGGACAGAAAGCAGCTAAAATTGGCCCGTGAGAATTGAACAAAGGTAAGAACTTCCCCCTTGTTATCTACAAGCACGCATCCACATACGAGACAGACGGGGGTGAGACAAAAAGGAAGGAAATAAGCAGGAAAGTAGAGAAGGAAGGAAGGAAGGCAATTTGCCTCTCACCCCTACCTACAGTACTTACCCCTTCCCACAAGGAGAAACCAGAGAAGAAGGGGCCCCAACAGACAGACAGCTGTCACAAGCGTTGCTGCAACCTGCATGCGTGCAGTGTAATATAACATCATCGCAGGAGTGTGAGGCACGTGCGTGGATCACGTCTGTTGCCTCCCCCCAGCCCGCCTTTTTTCTTTTGCCTTTCAGGACGAGTGCTCCTCCCACTATGACCAACCCGCGAAGAACTGATCTCGACAACGATGACGGCGAACATGCAGGCAATTTCAGCGGTCAATACTTGGACTCAAAAAAGTGAAACTCCACCTGTTCGACAAATTCCCTCCAGACAACAAAACGAAGGAATCAAATTCAGGGACCGGTTCTGCTGTTTCGCTTAAAGTTTCCGAGAGAAGAAACCTCGATTCCCTTTCCCCTTCAACAACACTTCTACGTACCGTCAATTTTTGGAGGTCAGCCTCACAATCGGAGATCAAAAAGGACTCCCCAGAAGAAGAAGAAGAGGAAGACGAAGACCCCCCATCTCCCCCCCCGTCCTCTCCCAACAGTCCCCCTCCCTCGCCCCCTTCCCCGGTTGCCGCCACCCTTGGAGACGAAGAGAAGGAGGGACCCACGAGACGGGACCGAAGAAGGGAGGAAACGTTCCCACAAAATGCTGCAGACAGATAGACAGAGTGGGCAGGCAGGTAGGCTGAATGCCCATGTGTACATCTCTTCTTCTCTTCTCCGGTCATTCGCTCTCACGGATTCTCATTCGTTCACATGTAGAGAACACTTGACGACAAACAAAAAGGAACAATCAATTAAGAAAAGGAGAATACAGATAGAGCGAAGGTTCCAAAGATGAAGACCCAAAAAGCCAGACAACACTCACCAATGCACAAAATGAGAGTCGCAGAAACCCACACCGGCCCGTACCTGAAGGAAATGGAGAGAAATGAAGTCAGCACCACACAAATACACACGGACAGTCATTATGGAGGAGCAAACCGAAAGCACACACACACACACACACACACACACACACACAGAGAGAGAGAGAGAGGGAGGTGCACAACGTCTGTCAACACCATTTGCGAAGATTCCATAGAAAACGCTACGGAGCTTAATCCCCTGTCGCTTGAAGAGACCACCGCAGTCTGGCCCTCTTTTCTTTTCTTTTACACCAAAGGAAGGCTGGCTGCACGCACGAAAGTCCAGCGTGTGAGTGCCTGAATGTGTTTACCCTCTCCCCCCTTCGTTTGCAGGAGGAAGAGGCAGAGCGAGGCCATCGAAAGTGAGAATCCACCAGGACAGAAGCGCAGATAACAGAGGCTGCCCGATCGAAGCCGATGCATGCAAACCGGGCACAGAGCCACCGGAGTGGCACTCGTTCTACAGCCGGCGGTAAGTCGTTCTGCCACGATCCTCTCTCTCTCTCTCTCTCTCCCTCTCTCTCTCTCTCTCTCACACACACACATACACACACAAACACACACACTCACTCACGCGCGCGCACAAGCACACACACACACACACACACACACACACACGCGCACGCACGCGCACACCTACACTTACACACACATACACACACACACACACACACACACACACACACAGAGAGAGAGAGAGAGAGAGAGAGAGAGAGAGTCTCTTTTCAAACTTACATGTCGGGGTAATATTTGAACGTGTCCCAAAAGTTGCCTGCCCCCTCTGAGAGAGATTTGATGGGCAAGGAGCTGAAGGGAAGCCGCAAGCGTTTCAGCACGTCCGCTGTGGTGACGTCGAAGTACGGCTGCAATGACAAATGAATCAACCGCATCAATCATCAAATGGAATTCGTGACTGCATGCAGGGGGAGAAGAAGACCGTGGCTCTGCACTTGCACAGACAGGGGGGGTGCTGTCTTCGGCTTCCGTCGCTGACCGGGTCAAAAGAAGACGAAGGAAGTCGGAAGATCCGACGAGACGAATCGAATCGAAGGGAGCCTTGAAGCAAGGCAGACTGGTCGAGGGCCAGCGGAAATTGACGGGCAACAGACCAGAGAGACGGCACCCGACTGACCTGGTAGAAGGTGAGGTTCCAACAATACCCTCTGTTCTGATTGCCTGAAGGAATCCACACCGAACACACACACAAACACACAGAGAGAAAAAGTGGATCGGCAGCAGGACACGGAAGAGCATACAGACACCCACAAAAGCTAAACAGAATGGATAACATAGATACAAACACACACGCGAAGAGGGGCGAGACAGAGAGAATCTCACGATGCGGTGCAGAGAAAGAACAAAAGACCGCTGAACCCGTTGAATTGAACCTCTGTTTTTCTTTCCTATCACCGCTGGCAGCTCTCTCAACAAACCTCCCTTGAACACACCAATGCATTTGTTCTTTACAGCCCACATTGTTGGACCCCTTCATCCTAGAAACCATCCATCCAACCGCCTCTCCCTCTTTCTCCCTGCTCTACTGACCCATGTCACCCCGGACCCCCGCCTCGATATCGCTCCCTCCCAGGTTCCCCGCCGCTGCTGGAGACAGCTCCCCCCCCGCAGGAGGGCCCATGATCAGCTTCTCTCGCTCCTCGGCTGCATGCAGGATCATTCATTCGGGAGGGACTGACATGCAAGTTCATCTCGAACTTGTTAATAGAGCAACATTTTGGAGGATCGATGCAAAACTATCCTCGTTGCTCCCCCCCGTCCTCCCTTCCCGGCATCAAAATTTTTCACTCACCACTGCAAGAACGTCAGAATAAAATGGTCAACAGTGTGCGCCTTTTTTTTCCCGACACAAACCCGAATGCTTTGAGGGGCACGCAAGACTTCATTGAGAGCGATTCAACAACACTCGCAGAACCTCGGCTGAGTGCGGTCATTCTTCAACTCACTTGGCGAGAAGGCGCTTTCATCCTGAGGCTGGTCCATGCCCCTGCCCATGCTTCCCACCCCAACGCCGAGCCCATTCGAAGTGGCAGGAAAGTCTGCAAGCCAGGGGCAGGCATCGGCACAAGCGCAGGCATATATTGATAGACCGGTGTCCTAACATATCACAGATAGAAAGGGTTTTTGCCATACAGACAGAGCAGCAGATCGACCGACACGAAGTTCTCGGTTGACTCCCAAAGTGGGAAGTAGGCAGCTGAATCAGAAAACGGTCGGATAATTCGCAAGTCATCATGCCAACAGACACGCAACAGACTGATGCGAGCCAAATCAGTCTCTCAGTCTCCTTCTTCTTTCTCCCTTCCCACCTCTGAATTGAAGGTTGTTGCCCGGCTCAATAGGCCCCGTAGTGAAGCTTTCGAAGTCTAGAGGGGGGTTCGTTGTCTCATCAAGGTCCAAATTCTCCAAATTGACTGCCATCCTGTTTCTTTGTGCAAATCAGAAAAGGCCGGAGCGCAGAGCTCTTCAACGGAGGTGGATCGAAGTCTCCGGATGGGTTGCACTTTGTAATTAACAAGATAAGAGTCTCCCGAAATCAACACGAACCGGCCAGCGTATGCAGCACTAAGAAGAAAGGGGCAGTGGATCAGTATAAGATCAAGGAAATGGTCATACCACAAAACTTCATTACTAAGCTCGGAACGGGCTCCTTCAAAACAACGCGTGCGCGTGCGTCAAGAAGGCCGGCTTGCGCGGCATCTTAATTAATTGCGGGCCATTAAAGCTAGCCCGGAACTTCCTCGCAGGCTGCTATGTCGCAGATAGCCACTAGGCTCGGGTAGGCCAAGGCGCTAAGCCGTGGCCAAGGCCCGACCGGGTCAATAGGTGGCGCAATGTGGCGCAAGCAATCCAAAAAAAAAAGAAGTGCGCTTGACCTCTATACTTCGCGACAAATCCCAAATCGACAAATGCATGTTTGTCGCGCGAAGGTCCGAACGAGCTGGGCTCCGTACGCGCGCGGCGGCGGGGAAAAATCATTTGCCGTCTACCAGCTATAGGCTTTGACTTTCGAAAATGCACTATAAATGCACTTCCTCAAAATCGGCTAAACAGTTGGTGCTGCGTTGCATCCGTCTTGTCTTCAGATATCTTCTGACAGCGTCCAACTTCGCCTCTGTGATTTTGTCATGAGTTTCGGCTTCCCCAGAGCGAGTTTGTTTTTTCTGATTTGTCAGACAGCTCTTTGATTTTCCCAGCTAGGTATCTTGTTAGACGGCCGCGGTCTCAGACCGGCCCATGCACCGCGACCCACAAGGCGACAAAAACAAAGAAGGCGCCTAGCGAGTTGCCTCGCATTTCTTTGAAACTGTTTTTGTGTCGCTGAAGATCAGAAGCACATCCAGGAGGAAGGTCGTGTTGTGTTGTTTTCTGTTGAACTCTACATGGCGGCCTCTGGAGACGACGCAGCCTCGCCGTCCTCTTGCGTCTGCTTTGGAGGCAGTCAGAAGAAGAAGAGTACCAGCTTCCACCCAGAATTTGCAAGTGACTTGCCAAGAGAATGGACTGAAAAGCCTCCTCATCGCCAAATCTTCTTCTCTTCCGCTGCTTTATCTGGAGACGGAAATGTAGAGGAGACGGCAAAGTCGAGATTTGGGGAGCAAACGAAAACACGCTCTGTTTCGGTACCACGAAACGCGTTTCTACCTTGTCCGGAGGACGCACTCGCTCCCGTTGCAGCAACGCCCTCGCCTAGACCAGAGAGTGGGGCCAGGGACAGACAAACGCGATCTCCAAATTCCAATACGTTTTCCCGTACACTCGCACGGAGTTGGTCTCTGCCGTCTCGGAAGCTGTTACAGGAGGGAGGGGGG
>JAHBMJ010002527.1:0-14432 GCA_018398765.1 Chromera velia | reverse complement strand
GGGGGGGGGGGGGGGGGCAAGTTTTCTGCGTCCTCACTACGTTGTGTGTCTACACGGAGTCTATGGGTAGGTAGAGGCCAAATCCGGTGCAAAGAGAATACACATCATTTTGAAAAACTGTTGTGGTTTGTCTTTTCTTTCCAGATGCACATGCGGTCACTCAGTGGAACAGACTGGAAGAATCAAGGCCAATTTTCTTTCGTTTCTGCGTCATCATGCGACGACCTGTGTGTACAGAGTTGTTCGGTGGATGGAGACATGCATTCTGTGAGCCAGGCTTTTGACTGCGTGATGTCTTTTACTTTTCTATCCGCAAATTGGCTGTCCATCCATCTGTCTGTCTGGCTCAGGTACGCAACGGACTTTCGCAACATCGCGGCCCTCCTCCGTTTCTCCTTCCCGTTTCTAAAGATCCTCTGCCCCCGCATGAACGAGAAGAAGACTCATCAGGGGGTGGACGTCTGCTCTGCTCGTGTGGCGCTGTTTCTCCAGCAGGAGGTCAGGGGAGGGGAGGGCTTGCTGAGAGCTGCAGGGGTACTTGTGAGTGTGTCTTTCAGAGAATCTCTGTGTACGTATGCATGTGTGTGTGTGTGTGTGTGTGTGTGTGTGTGTGTGTGTGTGTGTGTGTGCATTCGTGGCACGCACGATATCATGTTGTGATTTTCCTTTTCGCTTCTTCTTGCTGTTTTTGCATACGCATAACTGCCCCATTTTTGCACGTAGACGAAGACATACACACGTTTTGATGCGTGTCTGAATGGACACGAATCGGCGCAGGGATTAATCTCAATTAACTTGTTGTCACTGCTGCTCATACACAGGTCCCCCCCGGCGCAGAGCTCTCTTTTCTCGGCCACTCATTTGGGGGCGTTCTGGCGCGTGCAACTTTGGTCGGTTGATTGGAAAAAGAAACAGGAAGGAAGAAAGTCGGGTAGGGTAACTTAGGTGTTAACTTCTCTCTTGATGCTGGTTAGTCGGCGTTAGCAGGATGAGCGCACATGCAATGTATCGGTTGTTTCACAGCTTGCTTGTTCCGTCGCTTATTTAGTCTCTTGCCGTCTGGTTGGCAGTCGCAAGAGGATGAATCTATCTGCCAGTTTTGACAGAACTCCCCCCAGATACAACAATTACACTGACGGGGTGCGTATGCGGTCCTTCCTTGCAGTATTCGTGAGGAGGACAGGCATTCTTTGTGTCTGCTTGACCAGAGAGACTCGATTTCCGTATAGTCCTCTCCTCTCCTCTCCTCTCCTCTCTTGTCGTTTCTCAGTGCTGGACAGCTAGACACGCTTGATGCACGGTTCCTGCCTGAATTTGCCTGCCGGCAGGTTCGACTTGAGAGATCGGGATTTCTCAGAGACAGGCAACTGGTCAACTTCATCACCTTCGCAACGCCCCATATGGGCATTAGGTCAGTCAGGAGGGGTGGCCTGGGGCTGGGGTCGTGCGTGTAAGGGAAGGGTGGTGTCTGTGAGGAAGGGAGAGAGAGGGGGGATGGGCGACAGACGCTGTAGGATTGCGTGTGTGTTTCTGAGCGGTCGACTCTTTGCATTGCCATTTATACACGTGTGTTTTGACATCTGCATGTTTGTGTGTGTGAACACATGCAGAGAGGATCTCTCAGTCGTCCGAGGCTTCGCTCGGTTCCTTGTGAGACGAACCGGAAGAGACTTGAATCTGGAGACTACAAGGCTTGTGGAACTGGCAGAGGAGGGAGCAGTTTCCATTCTCAAGAGGTGCGTGTGAGTGTGTGAGTCGGTTTTTTTGTGCGTCTCTCTTTGTCTCTCGTCTACACGGTCTTCCCTCTGTCTTTCGTTCTCTCTCGCCCCCTCGTTTTCATTTTTGTTCCGTACTTTCGTTCTGCTCTTCTGGCGCAGGCCCTTCGTTCGTTCGTTTTCTCAGCAGATGGTGTCAAGCAGATTTGAGGTTCAATTCGTGTTGCATGTGCACGCAGGCAGATGCGCACTCCGTGCTTCTTCTTGCTGTCCCCCCGTGCCATCTCAATCGGACCGTGAGAAAAGGGGGCATCGTTTTTTTCAATACATTTGTTTGCCATCAATCAATTTCATGATTCTTCCTTCCTTCCTTCCATCCTTCCTTCCTTCCTTCCTTCCTTCCTTCAGGTTTGCCCGCCTGGCTCTGTACGGCAACGGCGGGTACGATCTGCTTGTCGGGCCCCGCACGTCTCTGTTGCTCGACGCGGTGCCTTCCTGCGCCATGAAGGAGGCAGCCAGAGACAGGGTCCGTCTGTGAATGTGCATCATGCGAGCCTCATCAGAAGGAGGCAGCCAGAGACAGGGTCCGTCTGTGAAATGTGCATGCGAGCCTCATCAGAAGGAGGCAGCCAGAGACAGGGTCCGTCTGTGAATGTGCATCATGCGAGCCTCATCAGAAGGAGGCAGCCAGAGACAGGGTCCGTCTGTGAATGTGCATGCGAGCCTCATCAGAAGGAGGCAGCCAGAGAAAGGGTCCGTCTGTGAATGTGCATGCGAGCCTCCTCAGGGCGCCACAAACAGAACGAAAGAACAATGCTTTCTCTCTCATTATTTAATTTTCTCTCTCTTTTTGCTTTGTCTGTTTCTTCGGGTAGGACGTTTGTTTGGTATGATGTGACTGACTGCCCTGCCCTTTGTGGGGCCCCTATCAGACTTTCGTCGGTTTGCAGCTAACACCTGGCTCTTTCAACAACAAATCAATCTTGCTTGCTTGCAGGGCCGCCCCGTTCCCCTTGTCTGCGTTGGCCCTGCTCACCTCTGCGCGTCTCCGCTCGTGTCTCCTGAGTCCTTCTCTCCAAGCCCCTGTGCTGAAGTGAACAAGACAAAAACAACCGAGGCCACCCCGGCAACACCTGTAACCGCCAAACCGCAACTTCCGGGGGAGTGCTCCTTCTCTAAGAAGGCTCCAGGGGACTTGACGGAAACGAGACCGCAGGGCAGAGAGAGACTACTTCTCCCGCTCCCAGAGGCCCACAGCTGCCTTGCACTTCCCAATGGATCCAGACCTGTCACTCCGACATCAGGAAGAAGTAGAGTCAGGTCACGGACGGAAAAACTGCAGCCCGGTAGTGGAAGAATAAGGCGCGTGATCCTGTCCTCCACGGCGAGTCCTCACCATGCAGCCAGGAGGGCTGAAGGGCTGGCGGCCCTGAGGGAGCGTCGGCGCCTTGACGGGGGCGCTTTGTCTCCTTCCCCGTCTCCCTCTCCTTCTCCAGTGGCCAATCCGCCTACGCAGTTGCCTGTGGGCCCTTCGAGGCCCCCTGTGTTGTCTCGTTCCCCTGTGAGCCGGGGCCCCCTCTTCCTTGTGGTACCTCGGAGAGAAGGGACAGAACGGCCAGTCAGTGGGAGCAGAAGCGAAGGGAGACGAGAGGAGGAAGAAAATGAGAACGAGAAAGGAACGGGTGACGAATCGGAAACAGAGACGGAGACGGAAATGATTGTGGACACCGGATCAAGTATCAGTCGGGAGAGATGCATCTTGGAGACCCTCGGCTGTCTCCCCTGGAAGCGCTACCTGGTCGTCTTCCCGAACATCATCAAGGCTCATGTGGCTATCTGTTGGCACGGCACAGAGGTCGGTGGGTCGTCCTTGCGTGCGTCGATTGAAAGGCTCATGTGGCCATCTGTTGGCACGGCACAGAGGTCGGTGGGTCGGTCTGGAATGGCTCATGTCCTTCCCCACCCCCTCTGTGCGTGTGTGTATGTGTGTGTGTAGAGTCAGACAGGAAAGGCGTGGAGGAGGGCTTCGTGAGCCTTGGGTCAAATGGTCGTCATGTTGTGCCTTCTTTTCTCGTTCTCCGTGGACTGCGTCTTTTGACAATGCTCAATCCGCTCGCTTAATTTTGTTGCTCTTCCCCCGGCTTCCGCCTCCACCCCGTTGCAGGACCAGAGGAACCTTGGGCTGCAGACGGCTCAGCATCTCGTGTCCACTGTTTTTCTTCCGCGTCGTCCTCCTTGACATTACACTGACCTACTCGAGTCCAGTGTGCTTGATACGCTTTGTTGATGTGCATGGTGTTCACTAACGAACCCAAGGACAAACCACTGCTCCAGTAACTAAAATTCTGATAACATTTTTCTGTATAATGAAGGTCAACCAAAAATCGTTTTTGACCGATAACTTGTGATGTAAACATGTACTATAAAACTGAAACCATTCATAACTTTAAAGTTTGAATGTAAGTCAAACTATATAGTCAGCTGCAAATTAGCCTCCAACACTATAACAATTATTACCAAGTGCTAACTTTTCTGATCGATATGTATACATATCGATCAGCTGAGTCGGTTTGGAGTCTTTCCCGTCTGGGGCAGAGGCTCTAGATCGAACCGTCGCTTCTCCGAAGAAAAAAGCAGCCCAAACCACGGAGTTCTGCACAACAGTGCTGGACTGGTCTCAGCGAGAGTCTTCCTTCCCCCAGTTAAGCCGTGCAGAACTGCTCTGAGGCATCAAGAGCCGCCCCCCTCAGGGAACAAGCATCGCTGCTATGGTAGGCAACCAAAGACATACAGGCAAAGGCAGCAACAGAAAGTTGGAAGGTGGAAAAAGAGCAACAGGCAAAAAGGAGACGGAAAGAAAGAAAAGCGGCGGAGACAGTGCTGGTTCCTTGGAACCCAAAGTTGCCGCACCTTACTTGACACAGGAGGAAAGGGAGCACAGGCTCCCCCAAGGAGGACAGCCCACATCGCGGAGGAGTTCCACAGGGCGAGTGTGGACGTTGCATTCCTGCAGGAAACCCGTATCCACGGGGAGACGGAATACCATAAAAGGCAGCGGTTGCTCCTTGCGGGCCCGCGTGCAGAAAGTGCATTGCAGGGGCGAAATGGGGTAGGGTTCTCGTTCAGCAGGAAGGCAGAGATGCAGAAACCCGGCGTGCTGCAGCAAGCTGGTAATGCAAGCCGTATTGGGCGAGTTGACCTCGAAGCCGTCACACTGATCTCTGCATACGCCCCTACCAGTGGGGCGGGAGACGAGGAAGTGGCTGAGTTTTACAGAGACCTTGGGGAGGCAGTGAGAAAAGTCCCAAACGGAAACCTAGTCATCATTGGGGGGGACTTCAACGCGAGGGTGGGAGGAAAAAATGAGGAAACGGCGGCAGTGTTGGGGAGGTTCACGGGAGGATAGAGATATCTAAATCGAAACGGGTAGTGTCTGCTTGAGTTCTGCATCGAGCATAAACTCATTGTTGCAAACTCGTTCTTCCAGTACCCCCCACACCACAAAGGATCGTGGCAGCACCCACGCTCCAAGAAGTGGCATGAGCTTGACTACTTTCTGGTAAGGAGGAGGGATTTGAGCAGGGTGTGCGATGTCAGGGTGTTTAGGTCGATCGACTGTTGGTCCGACCATCAGTTTGTCGGTCTGAAAATCCGTCTCCCCGTTCGAAGAAAGCAGAAGCAGGACAGTGCGCAGCAAGCATCAGATAAGCGGCGCCGCGTACTGCCGAGCAAAACGTTTGCACCCGCGCTCCGCGCCGCACTCGAAAAACTGCCAAAAGTCACAGCCGCAGCAAGAGCCAAACAACTGTGGGAGGAGACAGCCATCTCCATCCGCAGCGTCGCTGAAGCCACAACAGAAGGCAAAGGCACACACCCTGCACCAGAGTGGTTTGCAGAGACGTGTTCCCAACTGTTGCCGTTGCTTGAATACAAGAAGAAAACAAGGGTTGTTTATGAGAATGCGAGTAGGAAGGGGGAGACAGGAGTTGAATTGAAATGCAGAGAGTACGTGCGAGTCCGCAATACCACAGCACAAGCCTTTAGAAGGGCCCGAAACGCCTGGTGGTCGCAGAAGGGACGAGAGCTCGAGGAGGCATTTGTAAGCAACAACTTTTCGAAGCTTCACCGCTTCTGCAAGGAGTTGCAGAGGCCTCAGGGCAGACTCGGGATCAATGTGATCCTGGGAGAAGGGCAGAAAGCGAGAGACCCCCCCTTGACAGATGTAGGGGAGGTGCGAGCCCGTTTTGGCCGCTTCTTTGAAGGAGTTTTGAACCTTCCGTCGCAGGCAGTTGAGGGAGTGACAGACAGAATCCCACAGGCGTGGGTAGAGTGGTGGATGGATAGAATCCCGAGCAGAGCAGAGGTGAGAGAAGCCGTGAAGAGGCTGCCAAACGGGAAGGCTGCAGGGGTAGACAGCATACTACCTAGGGAGACAAAATTAATGCATATTTTTTTTAAAAAAAACGAAGATTTGAGTTTATCAGATAAAAGGGGCGGCATTGGACCAAGCTGACCAGGTAGACTTAATGAAGACTTATGCTAACTAGTTGGGTCCTACGGCCCTTATATTAGGTCAAAAATTTAGTTTGAAGTCCTTAATTTTTTTTTTAAATTCCTAGAGCGCTCCTAGACGACCATTTTTTCAATTTTACAGATTTGACATATAAAACAAAACGATAGAACTATGTATAAATAAAAAGCTATCTTTTAGTCTGACGTTAAATTACTTTTACTAGGGTGCCATAAGCCCATGATGATTGTGTTGAAGATATGCTTCCTGGATATGATATGCATTAATTTTGTCCCCCTAGGTAGTAGCAGAGCAGCTGAAGGCAGGTGGGGAAGCGATGATCAGCAGGCTCTTGGACGTCTTTAGGGCAGTGTGGAAGGAAAGGGGGGTACCAAAGGCGTTCAGAGACGCAGTGATGGTCCCTGTTCCCAAGAAGGGCGACCGTCTGCTCTGTGACAACTGGAGAGGGATCGCCCTGCTGATCGTTACAGGCAAAGTGCTTGTAAAGATTGTAGGGGGTCGCATCCAGAAACGAAACAAGAAGAAAATAGGTGAGTTACAGGCAGGATTCAGGAAGGGGAGGGGGACAATAGACATGCTTTTTACAGTAAGGCAGATCATGGAGAAGGCGCGGGAGAGGCAGATTCGTCTGTTCTGGCTGTTTGTTGACCTGACAAAGGCTTTCGACATAGTCAACCATGTCGCCCTCCGTGCTTTGCTTTTGAAGGTGGGCATTCCTCCCCTCCTGACAAACATCATCATGTCGTTCATGCAAGACATGGAGGCATGTGTAGAGATGAATGGAGAGAGAACAGAGCCGTTTGCAGTTGAGAATGGGGTCAGACAGGAATGTGTGATCGGGCCTCTCCTTTTCCTTATCCTTTTCAAAGCAGTTGTGCAGGAGGCCTTGCAGGGCTAGGATAGGGGAGTAGAGGTGGAGGTGGATTTTGCAGAGCCTTTTATGAGCAAGAAGGCAGGGCGGTCCGCCTTCAAGATCAGTATCACTGATCTAAAGTTTGCAGACGATCTGGCCGCATCCGAGATGCGAGAGCGTCGCATGCAGGAGTTTGCAGATCGCCTGCAGGCAGCGTGCAACAGGTGGGGATTAAAAATCTCCATCAAGAAGACAAAGATGATGGTGCAGCCGGGAAGAGGGGAAGGAAGGCATATAGGAGAGCTGCGTCAGTCCACCATTGCCATCAAAGGACAGCCCCTGCAGGAGGTAGAGCAGTTCTGGTACCTAGGGGATGTCTCTCAACAGAGAGATCCATCACCGCATTCAGAAAGCAGGGATGGTGTGGGGGAAGTTGCAGGGGGAGGTATGGAAGCGGGCAGGGCTCACAACAAAGACAAAAATGCATATGTTCAGAGGTGCAGTCCTCCCCACCCTCCTCTATGGGGCAGAGATGTGGGCAGCCTGAAAAGACCAAATCGGGAAGTTGGAGTCATAGTGTATGGCGTGTGTGAGGCAGGTGACGAACCAGCCTCATCAGGAGCATACTTCTGACACCACCCTCCGCCGTGCGTTTGGATTGCGCACGATTGAGAGCACCGTCCAACTTGCCAGACTCCGGTGGCTGGGGCATGTTGGGAGGATGGGGGGAAAGCGTCTTCCCCGTCAGTTGTTGTTTGGGCATCTCCAAGGAGAGCGCCCCCTTTGTCAACCCCTCCTTCGTTGGAGCGACTGTGTCCTCTCTGATTTCCGCCTTCTGGAAATCAATGAGGCCGAGTGGCAGACACTTGCTTCTCATAGAGGCAGGTGGAGGGCGTTAATTCAAGATGGGGTGAAAAAGATAGAGGAGAGAGCAGCGGAGGAAAAGGAAAAGAAAAGGGAAGTGAGAAAGCGGTAGAGAGATGGAGATGCGAAGTATGAGGCATGTAGACGAACGTTTTCCACTCCCCAGGGGCTTCGCATTCACATAAGTAAAGCACACAAGGACCTCGCCCCCAGACAGCCAGAGCAGCCGAAGAAGGCAGTCAAAGAAAAGAAAGGAAGCTGGGTTCAGGGCTGTCAGGTGAAGGAAATTCTTAGGAAGTACAAGCAGGGAAGAGGATGGCGTTATGAGGTGGCATGGCATAGCTGGCAGTCAATATCACATGAAGCAGCCTCGCTCATACGCAAGCACGCCCTGCCAGAAATGGAAGAGTTTGAAAAAAAATGCAGTTGTTAAACTATTTGCCAAATGTTGCGAAATAAGGGTCCATCAATTAACAATCTGCCTTGCGTGTTGTGACTTACCGAACGCTAGACGCCTATTATGGGCAGATAGCGATGGCGTATGATGATGATGATGATGTGCCAGTGGTGCAACATTCATATAAGGCACTACTAGTAGACATACTAATACTTAAACCACAGTCTGTTGTTTGAATTAAAAGAAAAAAAACTCTGATAAACTGAGTTGTAAAGAGGGTCGGTATTTTGCGCATACTTTTTGTATTATATATACAAAGAAAAATCAAAGTAAAAAAAAAAACTTACCGAAAGTAACGTTCAAACTGGATTCCAAAGCATTGACCAGTGAGCACTGCAGTCCGCACTGTACTGCGATCAACTTGGCGATCAACGCAAGCTGTCTTCTAGGCTGCCTTGAAGCTAATTAGTTTAGCTGGCTATTGATCCTAGTATTGATCGTCGTCAATGATCGAATAAACATTATGCAGATCATATGAGTGCAATTGAACTCTTGTGCTTGCTTTCACGCTATATTTCAGTAGAATTCAGACGGGTGCGCAGGTGTGGAGCGGAATTTTAGTATATTTCAGTGAATAAAAGAAGCGTGCCATACTAGGTGTCATACTCCTCAGAAGGCTTCCCACTGTAATATTTCTATTGTTTGATAGGCTCTCCTTTGTCACGTTCCTTCTCCATCTGCGCAATGCCCTTCTTCACCGCAGAGGGCCACGCCTTGTCTTCGACTTCCCTCTGCTCCGAACTTCGGTACTCGAGCCCCAACACCTCAAAAACGTCCCTCTCCGTGGAGCACCGACAGCTGCAGATGAGATTTCGTACAGGGGGGAGCACAGATAGGTTGATCGAACCCGGACGAATGAATGCAGAGAAACAACAAGACATGCACCACACTGAGAAGATAAACAGCCGCTGCTCTGCGGGAGACAGAACGGAGAAGCTTGTTCCGAGACGCAAATAAAAAGTGATCAAGAGAAACAGAAAAGAAACTTCAATTCATTAGATTCCCGTGAGCCTCACTGAGCGTGTCTGTGGCTAGCGCAGTCCTTGCATGATGTTCCCGACCCCCAAATTTTGTCCGGCGCTTTCTGTTCCGCCCTCGCATTTTGTGTGCGACCGCGCTTGCGTAAATGGATGCGCGTACTGATCTAAATAGAGAGAGCACAGACCGACCTCTGCCCCGTCCACTGGCGTTCCCCCCCCGCACGCTCACACGGGTAGAGTCCGCAATCATCCAGAGCCAGACCGAGCCCCTTCGCGTACAGACGCATGCTTCTGTTGAAGTGGGCACTGCCTGTGAAGTAGAGGAGGGCGAACGGCTTGGCGGATCTGGGGTAGATCTTGATGTCAATGCGCCTGTGGATCCCCTTCTGCTCCTTTGTGTCTGATTCCTTCAATGTACTGCCGCACTTCGCAGAAGTAGACGAGGAAGAAGAGGAAGAAGAGGAAGAAGAGGAACTGGAAAAATCGAGAGTGTCCGATTTTCCTCCGGTGGACGAGAAGCGCTCCTCCTCTTTCTTCACTCTTCCCGAAAGGCCTCCAGGTTCCGTCTGCAAACAGAAAGACTGAGCTGGAGTCGTGAGGGGCAGGAGGAGACGGGGAAGTGGAAGAAAGATGCTGCACATGCAGTGGCTGGATGGATGGATCGTCATGTTCGCTGATGCCACGGTGATTGTACGGAGCCACTCAGGGGAAAACAGGTGTGAATGATTGACTGATGAGGAATTGAAAACCATACGACAAAAAGAAGCAAAAAGCTCATGCATCCGCCTGGTGGCCGTGTCCGTTCGAGTTCCTCATGAAGGAAGTGTGGGGAAGAATAGAGAAAGAGGGACAAGTGTTCAGCGAACGGGGACGGCGAGCTAGAGTGATGTGTAAGGGAAACGATACGAGGGGAAAGTGCAAGGAGGGGGAAGACGGGTTAGGCGGCGAACAGACCAAGACCAAAACAAATACTACGCCTCCGAAAATGCTTACCTGTCTTTTCGGAGGCACCACGCACACTCCGAAGTAGCTTTCTTCTCTTCCTGCAGGCATGGGTCTCGAGACAGGGTCTGCCTCCTGTTTGTCCTCTTCTTTCTTCAGCTCTTCCCTCGACAAGGAGAAGTGATCTCGCCAGTCGACACCTTCAGGAGGCCAGCAGACGGGCCGAGGGCGCCCTTTGAGCCCCTCTGAAGACACTTTAGACCCTTCACCTTTAGAATGCCACGCACTTCCAGAAGGGTCGCCGTTGGAACAGACAGACGACAGATATTCATCTTCCTCTTCACTTTCATCTGTACCTTTGCCCGCTGCTTCTTTCCCTTTCATTCCTGTTTTCTTTTTCCCTTTCCCCTTTACCCCCAAGATCTTCCGGCCACTGCCCCCCCCCCTTGTTCCCAAATGATCTGTGAGAAATCCCATCTCAGCCAGATAGTGCACCAGACACGCCAACAAACCCCCCCTCCTCAGGTGATCGTCCCGAATAATGAGAACGTCGACGTCTCCACACTCGCTCTTGCCTCTCCGAAAAGAGCCGCACACAAAAACCTCAAGACGAAGACACGCGAAGGGAGGGCTCCTGCAAACCTGTAGAAGGGGGGGGGGACGGGGAGACAGTCATGCGATCCCAGCGTGGCAACACAAGGTCATACACGAAGGCTGCTGAGTTCCTTATACGCATGCGCTCAGTTGTGAAGCATGTCTATCTGCACAGCGCATACATTATGAAACACAGTCAGCCTCGGAGGGAAGGAACGATGCACCCCCAATTGCACTCATGCAACTACGCCAATCTGCTTCTCCACATTCGATCAAATTCCCTTCCTCACTCGACGTCTGTCTGCACCTGATCTGTCTCACGCCTTTCTGATACGCGTATGCCTGTTCTCCTTTACCTTCAAGTCACCAACTGACTGCCCGGCCGACCCCAGACGGACTAGTCAGACTGACCGCTTTGACAAATTCGTAAATCTCTGTGACCTCCGCCCTCGGAATTTTCTTTCCGAAGTCCTCCACGTGTTTCAGCCCAATTCTCTGAGCACTATTCAATAATCCCAAATATTCTCGTTTGTGTAAATCTGACACACTCCTCACCCCCCTCTGATAAAGCATCTCTGCCACTGTCGTTCCTACCCCCCACACAGCCTGCAGGTCCATCATGATTTGTCTCTTCGGATCCTCCCGAAGAAACGCCAGCCGTCCGCACAACTGAACAGAGGATGAGGACGAGGATCCTTGCCCCTTCTTCTGCTTGTCTGGGGCTTTGCGGATGATCTCCCTAATTTTATCTGCAGTCTTCTTCCCGATCCCCCTCTTCTTTTCTAGCTCCGGCAATGTCGCGAGAGTCAAGGGTTTCTCAAAATTTGACACCAATCTTGCGCTAGTTCTGTACGAAGTCTGTCTCCACTGCTGACTCCTCTCGGCTGCAAACAAGGCACTCAGCTCTGAAAACTGTTTGGCAACTTCTTTGTTCCAGAAAAAAGGGTCAACCTCCTCTTCCTTCTCCAGCTGTCCCGTCTCTACGCCCCTCGCTCTGCTTCCATGCCCCCCAGCTTGCCCCTCGCGTTGACCCAAATACCTCCCCCCCCCCTCTTCTTCGTCTTCATCGTGGCTGTCCCTTTCGCTCTCCCCCCCTTCTCCCATGCCGTTTGTGTTTCTCTCTTTCTCCTTCTCGTCTTCGAACTTTACAGCCGGCAAGGGACGGTTGCACGCAAAGAAGCGCCGTCTACCCTCGACAAACCGTCGTCTCTTCTCCAAAAAACGAGACACAAATGCAGACGGCGTACAATGCGCCCACATCTCTTTAATCCACTCGGCAAAAGTGTCAGGGTCAGTCGGTACGATATTCGGGGTGTTCGGATCTTCTGGTTGAGTGGAACTGAGAGAAATGACCTCGTGCTTGGGAGGGGAGGCCGAAGGCTTCAAGTCTTCTTTGGCACTCGTGTCTTTCGACTCTATTTTGAGTGACTTGAAAGGAGGTTGGGGAGACTCGAGAAGGCCCCGCTTGTGTGGTGCCCCATTAAGCCCGTCTCGTGTCTCTCCAGTAGATGTGCCGTCTCCTGATGCAGCCTTGGGCTGTGCCGCCCCCACCCCCCCATCCAACCTGAGAGAAGGAGGCCCCAGCTCCTTGGACAGAATTTTCTCAAGCTCAGGGGTGCCCAAAAATTCAGGAAGGCCGCTTGGGCCCTCTTCGGACTCATCAAGAGACAGAGACACCTCGTCCCCTTCCGTCTCCTTCCAGGCACCCGAAAAGCAGATGTGTCCTTCACCCACCCTGCGTTTCTTCATTTCGTGAAGCTTTCTTTGTTTCAAAAACGGAGAGAACTAATCATTTTCCGGAATCCAAATGTATTTGTCGCTGTCAAAGACAGTCAGAGAATGGCAGAGAGAGATCAGAGAGAGGCTTCGTGCAGTGGCTTTGTGGCATGCAGCGGCAGCATAGCGGCAGCTTGCAGCTTAATTGCATGCACCAATTGCCCCGCGGCCATGCACCGTGAGTCGGCGTTAGCAGGCTCCGCGTGCGAAAGCCGGTGTTCCTCATCAGGCTCAGCGAGTCGGCCGATTCCGCGGGCTTAGGGCCCAAGGACCGGCCCGGCCCGAGGACCGGCCCGGCCCGAATTTATCCCAACGCGGCTTCAAAAAGCAGCGAGTCGGGAATAAATTCGACCTCTCGACTGACTGATTCGATCAAAAGCTGGAGAAAGCAGTTAAGTCGTACTTAACTAGCCAAGAACTCCACCTCTCGCTCTCATCACGATGGACTTGATTCTTAAATTGAGATCCTTTTTTGTTTGCGCAATCTGATATGACTAGATATGACATCATAACGTCACTTACCCACATTGTCGCATAACAACTCACACAGTTATCGCATTCCTGACTGGGCTCAGCCCTTTCCTGTTCTTTCAAGTTTGCCCCGTCAGAGACGCTACAAGCATAATGGTGTCGCTCTTCAGGAGCTTTGGTCGCCCTGCCACCAGGCAGCATTGGTTACTCTATACACCAAAAAGCGCCGAAGAGCCACTTTGCTGACGCCTTTTGCAGGGAAGCAGAACAAGCGTATCCCCAAGATCGCTTTAAATTTTTTGCCGTCACAGCGGCTTCCTGTCGGCAGCCTCATGGCAGCCTCCATCTGAGGGAGGCATTCTTGCAGGAATTGCAGACTTTCTACGAGGTCAGTGCATTTACCGGCGGAAATTACCACAAACCTCGCTTACTTGTCCGGCATCAGACCGCAAGAGCAGGTTTGCCGTCTCTGTCAAACAAACCAAATAGACCGATCATATCGTTCTTGAGGGAAGACGTCAGAAGCAGGGCCACGACCCTCTTTACATCACACACTCTCGTGCCTAAATTTTCTAAAAACTGAGAGGGACAAAGTCGGACAGAGTTGATACCATGCATTCTGCCCCCCCTTTGCAGACCAGAGACGACGGTCGCATGCAGTCTGAGGAGAAGTACGATGCAACAGTCATGTGCCAGAGAGACCATGCAGGCATCGGCGAGTGTAGATCCAGAGCGGCCTAAACACACCACGACCGACGTTCACAGTTGGAGGAGGGCGTTGCATTCTCCCTTTCTATTTACTGACTATCCAGCTGGTAGTTACTGTAGACCAGCGATCTCTCCCTCATTTCAAGTGAATTGTTTTTTATGACAGAGAAGAGCAAATAGAGTGGACTCTAAAGTAGAACTTAGTGGAACTCAAAGTGACTTTTAAATTTACTATATTCTAGCTTCATTATAAAGTAAAACTAGGTTGTTTAAAGCAATCTAAAGCCTTTTAAAGCATTTAAAATCGTTACTCCTGTGCGAATCTGCTCAAATGTGCTCAAAAGACTGGTTGATTAGCTAGGGTGCATGGTAGGAAAAATTATGATCACCGCGGCACGTAGAAGTTAGTGAATGTTACCTGCAAAGAAATACACAGGCATAACACTAATGGATATGCTCAAAAGCAACGTTTAGCACCGCCAATCAACTATAAAGAATTGCTTTTTCTGCAAGGGAAACAGTGCAGGAAGGAGGGCTTCAT
>JAHBMJ010002526.1:0-18294 GCA_018398765.1 Chromera velia | reverse complement strand
GGGGGGGTGGGTGGGTGGGAGTGGACTTTTGCATGAGGGGAAACAAACACGACCGAACGAACTGCGACAGAGATCGAATAGACGATCCAGCAGATGAAGGGAAGGTTAGAAATGAATTCGTCACGTTGATCCGTCCATGAGCAGACAGATAAAGTGCAGGTAAAGAAAGAGGGGTGGGCGTGCGCGTCCTTGCTCCACTCGTGCATCATGTCTTCCTTCTTTCGTTTCTCTTAATTCGTCTGACAATCATCCGGGGCCTTCGTCGTCCTTTCCCACTCCCTCCCTCCCTCCCTTCACCCACAGTGTTAAGTCAAGAACGCACGTGCAATATGACCAGATCAGATCAGAAAAGAGAGGAGAAAAGTCTCCCTCCAGGCTGCCTGCGGGTTCTGAAAGTTCTTCTCAATCCCTCCATTGTTTGCTTTTGCACCAAAGCTTTGGGCGGGCGGGCGGGAAAGAACAAGAGCAGCCGGGGGTGGGTGGCAGAAGGACGGCTCCAGACGGTGTGGCCGGTTCCGTGCTTCCCTTCCCGCTTCCCTCCTTGCCTTCTCTCCTTCTTGTGTGTGGCGACACAGTTAGAGTGAAGTAGATCTGCGGGAGCTAGGGTTGTGGCCTGCCTCTGCCTGCTAGTTGGCTTGTCTGGGTGGGAAGCGAAGTCACTCGAAATTAAGGAGTCTGCCCGAGCACCCGGACTGTTGGGGGCAAGTGAAAGAAAAAAAAAAGACGACCACAAGGAGAAAAAGAGACGGAAGGCGAAAAAGAGACTTTGACTTAGCAAGGCAGTGGCCTGTTGGGCTTTTCACCATCTCCGCTCACGAATTGGATCGTTGTTCCACTCTTTCCAACCATTCACCAAGTTGAAAGCAAGAGAGCGGAAGGGGGGGGGGGGAAAGGGATCGAGAAAGATGAGGTTTTCTTTATCATTCGTCGGCTCAACCTTTTGGTGGTTTGCTTGGGTTTCTTCAAGCGCGCCATCGATTGGCTTGGGTTGTTCTCTGGTCGGTAAGTCAGTTGAGCGTTCGATCGATTGATTGATGGGGGGAGAGGAAATCAATCAGGTAGGTAGGAGGACCTCTCGAAATCCTCTTCTTTTTGTGCTTCCAGCTTTTTCCACTATGAATATTTGTAAGCATATCGAGAATAATGAGCCGATCGATCAGCGCTGACGGCAAAGACAGTCGATAGTTGAATCTCTCCCTGCATGTGTCTGCGTGTCGTGTGATGCTTCTGCTTTCCTCCCCTCCCCCCCTCATCTCGCTTGATGCTGCTCCCACTAACTATTCTTCTTCCGTCCCTTTCCTCTTTTTTGTCTCTTCTATTGAATCTCCTTCGAATCGACCAACCAACTTTGTTTCCTTTTCGGTCTCAGTCCGTCCCCGTTTTCATTCCGGAGACGACTGGGCAAGGTGTTCTTGCATGGACTCTGACACACTGCATGGGCAGGCAGGGAAGTTCAGATTTGCATTCATGAACAAAAGGGCAACGGAAGGGGGAGGGGGGGGGTGGATGCAGGCCTAGTATAAGAAAAAGGGCAGAAAATTCAGCCAGTAGATGGTCAACCCTCGGAAGGTCCTCGGAAGAGTCCCCCACAAAGACCAAAAGGGGGGCGGAGAGGGCTCCACAGTACTGTGTTCGTCTCACGTATTATTCACTATATATGATACTTATTTATCTGTTCCTCAGTTGCAGCATCCGTAGCCGTGCAAGAGCACGTGCACCATGCAATGTGACTGGGAGGCGCCGGACCTTTGCCGCGCTGATTCAGTGTGGCGGTGCTTTTCATCTATTCAAGTTTTTCTCAACAAATATTGAGCGGCCATGAGTCGCTCTATGGCAGACAGGTGCGTACACATTGCTTGCAAGGGACTCGATCCTAGACTCGATCAGACAGCGTTCTTTCCTGATCGAAAGTTCAAACAGATTGTTGAAATGCGTGAACAAAACTTAAAAAACAAATGTTTTAAAATGCTAATGCTGAGATCGATGCATCATTTTGGGTGCTTGTATAAGGGTTCTTCTCTTGCATATCCGACGTCGTATCGCGATTTTACTAGCGATTTTAATATATAAATAACGTACAATGGTATGTATACGGTGGACCACCGGCGGTATTGAATCTACTAGTAGGTATCGCCTAGGGTATCGCACATAGTTATCAAAGCTTAGCTAAGCTCATACTAGTAGTCTCGCGTTCGGTGAGTGGGTGGATAGTTAAGGGGGGGGTTAAATCGCTATTTATCGTTACTTATACTAACATATACATTGTTAAGTATATATATATTGCTGCATCATCATAGCCTGTGTGAGTATATTGCTAGGTGTATTAATTGCTAGCTATATTGATTGATTCCAATGATTCATAAGTAAACAATAGTTTTCAATATGATGCACCGGTGTACTAGCAGCACTACCACGCTTTCCACATGTTTTGACTCAGAAAAAACCAAACTATCAAAACCTACATCAAAACCTTCTAAACCCTCGATCTGAACTACGTATGAACACTCCATGTCTTCCCACGACCTTGCCTTTTCCGTTAGGAACAGCTGATCGTCGATCACTCCTTCTATCTGAGTGCTACCGCTGCCGCTGCCCCTCCCTCAACGCTCACTCTTCGCACCTCTCCCCTGGTGCCCCGTAGGCACCCGCTAGCTGCTCTGTGGTGCGCTGCCTGCATTCTTGCCTCCATGTATGCGCACACCTGCCTATATGTCCTATCCCACTTCAGACTCACAAGATGCGCTACCTTCTTTAGGAACATCTCGGCGTCCTTTTCGAGGGCCCCATCTACACTGTTGACGAGAGGCGTGAAATCGTACCCCTTGTCCTTACACGGCTTGGCATACTGCTCCTTTTGAATTTCCCCGGGGCTGACCGGGTGAGAACTTTTTGCCAGTCACCCTGTGCATAGGAGGCGGCCTGGGTGTTAACCACCCTTGTATCTAGGATTGCCTACCTCTGTCTTACCCAGAGTCCCCACACTGAGAAGTCCCTATAGAGGGCCGGTCGACCCGGTACCTCTCCCTCTGCCCTCACTACTGGCTCCCCCCTTCCTACTGCCGACGCGAACGCTAGCTCTGCCAGGTCATACCATGCCTGGTTTACCTCGTTGTGCCTCCTCCCGACATGTCCCCCTCTCTTACAATTGAAGGCGTGCTGCAGCCCCCAGCTGCTCCTACACCCCTTGCAATATTGTTCCTCTTGTCTCCCTGCGCCTTAAATTAGTAGCGCAGGGTGAGGGCATCTCGGAACTCTTCTGGGCTGAGGAGCATGTCATCCGCTTTTCGTGGGACCACACTGAGCCATCCCGAGTGTCGCTTTGCCTTTGCATCTCTAACTGCTCTCCTCTGCTCCCCCGTTACCCCCGAAACTTCCGTTTCATTCTTTCACCCTCTTCCATCTCTCTTTGAAATTCTCCTCCGCTCTCTTCCTCTGGCTGTGCTCTTTGCGGGCCTCCTTCCTTTCCTCTCTTTCTTTTTCCTCCTCTACCTCTCTTCCTTTTTGAATGGCCTGTGTGAGCTCTCTGTTTGCTGCTTGAGACGTTACTCTCGCTTCTCCCCCTTCTGTCCTAGGATTATCAATCCCCATCCCCCCCAGTCTAACTGGCAGTGCACTGACCTCTCGCATCAATTGCTCTACGGCGGTGGGGGGGCTGTCGCGGGGCCTCCTGAACAGTAAGGCTGGGAGCAGCCTGTCTTGAATGGCTGCCTCGAGGGGATTAAACTGTTCTCCTCTTGCCTATGTAACCCTCTGCAGGAACCTCCACCCCTGTTGTTATGACTTAAAGTACGCCGTGTACGCTTCCTTGGGCACATACACAGCTGCTTTAGCCACTTTCTCCGTTCTCTTCACGAACTTTTCCACCTTGTTTCCCACTCATTTCTCTTTCTCCGCTTCATCTCCCATAAATCCTCCTAGGAGTCTGCACCCTGTCACTATGGTCATTCCTTTTCCCCCCTCTTCCTTGGGTAAAAACTTGGCAAACACTCTCTTAGCTTCTTCCACAAACCGTGCTGGAACTGCGAGAATTGTCTTATCAGGCTCGGGGCAGTAGCCTGTGGCCGGACCCCTCTGCAGCACTGTGCGGTACCATTCCCTGATCATCACTAGCCTGCCGAGGCAGGACGCATCGTCTGCGTACCATACCTGCCGATTCATTGATTAATTAATTAATTAATTCTGCCTGAGAGCCCTAGCTAGAATCTTTAAAATTTAGTTCCCACTATGGTAGTATAATTCATGTTATACCTAGTGTTGCTGCACTGTTGCACTGTTACTATGTATGTGTGTATTCATCTATAAGTTGTTTTAATGAACTACAGCAGACGCTGTAAAACACCCTGTAAAACAGTTTGCATAATAGTGTTTATTAATATAACGATCACTGTGCAACAGTCAAAGAATATTTCAATCTCGCATTTGAATTTGCAACACTAGCAATTAATAGTAAGGATGAGAAAAGGTGTATCAAGTGCTGCAGGGTGCAAGATGCAAGATTTTAATAAATGTTGCTATTATGTTCGAATAGTAGTAGAATTAAGTCTCACCTTGAATCGATCGTTTAATATATAAATGTATAAAAAGGATGACACATAATAATAGTCTCATATGAAATGATATTTCGGGTATATGCCAGGAGTACTAGCAGGAGCAGCTATAGGGGGCTGCTAGGCGGGTCATCAGCAGTAACACTATACCGATGTCACGGTGGATTGTCCTCCGATCATTTCTTTTTCTTGGCAGCAGCGGCCTTGGGCTTCCTCTTGCTCTCAGCTTCATCAAGTTTCTTTTCCAGCTGTCGGCGCACATAATCCTTCTTCCACTGACAGTTGCCTGCATCCATTCAGACCCTCGACTGTCTGTCGGCCCTATCAGGAATTTGATGGTAGTTCGCATGCCAAGCAAAATGCTAGGCAAAATGTGTGTCTCAGACTTTTAGACGGATGGCAAAGACAGTCCAATGTGGAAGTGCGCACAGCGAAAACAATCCAGACGATGCAGCACGAGACCCAAAACGCAACAGGCGCCAATCCTGTCGCCCACTGCAGGAGATGGTAAGGCAAAACCAGAGCACACGCTCAAAGCCAGATGAACGAGCCCAGTGAAAACGTGAGAGTCCGTGAAGGCGTGAGAAGACGGTCCACAAGCCCATCTCATCTATTTCCTTTTGTTTACCGGTTGCAGAGAGACATACAGACACGTAAACACACAGACGAACAAACCGATACTGACCGACTGACTCACCGTAAGAGGGGTTCACATTGGCAATTCCCCGAGTGTCTCGAGTGGCGGCCTCTCTGTTCGAAGTGATTGACATTGCAGGCACACACATGAACATGTACAAAAACACATACACGTCCGCACTGTAAAAAGACAGAGAAAGAAAAAACGGGAAAGGAAGAGAGAGGGACAGGACGCATATTCATGCTGCAATGCCAAGCATGCCCCAGAGCGAGTAAAGAAGACAAAGACACTCGGGCAGAACGCGTGATTCTGTACTTGACCTACTTTCCCCCTCCGCTCAACATCCTTTCTCACATCCCCCCTCCATTCCCTTCCTTTTGCTCTCTTCTCTTGATTTTCCTCTTTTGTTACAAATTGCTTTTTTCCCCTTCCCCTGCCTTCAAAGCTAGCAACGGGAACGCGCTCGACGAATCCAAACTCTTCAGGCTTGTCATAGATGGACGAACCTGTCAATCAATCAACCAATCAATCATGACGCTGCTCTGACATAAGCCTCCGGTAGGATCTCGTTCCATGCGGCCCTCTCTCCACCCCTCCGGCCATCACAAGAAGCGACGGCGAAGACCATTTCTGCCTTTCCTTCCCCAGTCTCTGGGACTTCATGCGTGTGTATGTGTATGTGTGTGTGTGTGTGTGCATGCACGTGTATGTATGCGTGCTTGTGCCTTCTCCCCTGACCTGAAATCTTCTTTGGCCTTCTTGCACGCTGCGTCTCTGCACCCATGTGCCTCTGCGACTGCGTGGGAGAAGCAGAAGCGTCTGTTGCAGAACGCACAGTGGCGGCCTAGAGTTCGCGTGGAGGCGTTGCAAGAGGGAAGCGAGCAGGTCCAGTTGGCTTGGGACACCTCTGAAATCAGAGCGTCGAATTCGGCGTCGTCGTCTTCGAGAACAGGAGCACCGTCCCCATCATCCCCTCCGCCTCCATTTTTCTTTTTCTTCTTTTTATTTTTCTTTTTGGAGGGATTCGAGGAGACAGCCGCACCCACGGGAGAGGAAGCAGCAGCCGAACTCGAAGACGCAGAAAAAGAGCCCTGTCCCTCTTCGTCTCCGTCTCCCAGTTCTTCTGCTTCCTCAGTCTCTTCTTGAGTCCTTACATTTCTCTCCTGATCCTCTTCTTCTTCATCTTCTTCGTCCTCTTCTCCCGCTATTTCTCGCGAATCCCGACCCAAAGCAGAGAACGAGGACGCATCCTGCTTTCTCCCTGAACCCCTGTCCTCTTCGTCGCCCGTTCGCCCCTCAGCTGAGACCCCACGCACGTCCAAGAAAGGTCCCTCGTTGGCCCCCTTGCCCATCTTGCCGCGCAGGAGCGAGGGAAGCGGACGGCAGCGCACCTCGAGACTTCTCTCTACGCCCTCCCCCCTCGACTCGTGGACTAGATTCAGCTCCTCCCCGAGTCTGCTTAGCAGAAGGGAACACACGCACACGCACACGAGTGAGAGAGGGACAAGGGGGAAGACGCTGTTTCGCAGCTTCAAGAAAGAGGCAATGGAGAATCACACAAAAGAAAAAACAGAACATGGAAAGAGAGAGAAGAGGCGAGAGAAAGAACAATCAAGGCAACGTCATCCATCATTTTTCCAGCCAGTCCGACATCATACTGCATTATTTCAACTCTCTGCATGCTCCCACTCTTTCCTTTCTTCTCTACCACGCGACGGCTGTGAGTGACCTCATCCCTTCATTCGTCCTCTGACTGACTGACTGACTCATGCAGCATTTTCCTCTGTCTTCCATTCAGGGACGGAGGGAAGCGAATGGACAGGGGGGGACGCTCCCCCCCCTCTTCGAGTCTGCAATTAAGGGACAGGAAGGACCTCTCAGAGTGAATCCATCACCTTCTTGACTTCCTTCGTACTTTGTCTTTCCTAGTGTTTGCCCGGTTTCCTCCTTTCTCTGAGTTTCTTTCTTTCACTTTTCTTTCGCGGGGTGCCAACACACAAGCAAGCAGGTGAAGAGCGGACCGGGCACGAAGGTGGAAGAGAGGAGGGAGCAGGTTGGGAAAGTCAGTGAACAAAAGACACAGTTCGAGGGAAAATCCGTGCAAGACAACAGTGCACCTCTCCCCGAATGTAAGACAATCAAGACTGTGCGCCACTTCTCTTATGGAAGCATCGAAAGAATTGCCGAACAAGGAAGATAGAGAGAGAGAGAAAGAAAGAAAGAAAGAAAGAAAGAAAAGGCACGAAAAACAGATAGACAGGCCGACTGCCTGCCTGACTGACTGATTGACTGACTGACTGAGCAACCGACCTTCCCCTTTCCAACAGTCGCTCAATGGCTTTCTCATTCCTTGCAATCAAATCTTTCAATTGATTTCTGAAATGATCGCGTTCCTCTTCATCTGAATCTTTTGCCTCCGTCTCCACGCGTCCACCTCCTGCACCTCCCTTTTCTTTCTTGTTGAACAACTGCCTTCGTTCAGCCTTCTCCTGCTGCCTCTCCCTTTCTTTGTCAGCCAGGCTGTCTCTGTCGGGACCCCGACCCGTCTCGCCCCCCACTTCCGACTTTTCATTCCCTTTTCCCTTTCCTGCTGGTGCCCTCTCCTTCGCTTTCGCCTTTCCCTGCTGTCGCTGCACGCCCTCTTTCTCCCCTTCCTTCTTCCTCTCCGGTCTCATGCCCGAAGCACCCCCCCCAGAGACAGAGACAGTCTGCCGAAGAGGCACTTCCTCCTCCGAAACCAATTCAGAGGCCAAAAGGACTCGGCCCCTCTCGGAGGCAAGAGAGAAGAGGGCTGCCAGAGACCGCTCGTGAGAGATCGTCTCGCTGTCCCCGACTACACACAGGTGACGCCGCGCTCGCGTGACGGCGACATTCAGTCTTCGCGTATCTCCCAGAAAGCCTGCACGCAGTCATGCATGCCTCCGTATAGACAGAGACAAGGACAGAGAGACAGACAGATAGACAGGCGGACGGATGGATGGCACCCCTTCCCAGTCAGTATTTCGCTTCAGAGCACACACCCCAAAATACTGTATGGGAACGACGTATGAAAAAGTGCAGACTACATATTCATCCCGCTCACTGACCCACCTACCACCAACCCTCTGACCGATGCTTCCATTCCTGTTGCAGCGCACGAGGGAGAGCAGGACAACCTCATTCTCCCTCCCCTGGAACGAGTCTACCGTGTTCACAGCGACCTCCCTGGCACCCTCTCCGTACTTCTCTGTGAGCAGACTGCGGATCGACTCGACCTGCCGGTTGTAGGGGGTGATCACATTCACGTCACCCCTGCGCACCCCCCTCGCTTCCAGCAACTCCAAATACCTGTGAGGACAAATGCACGTGCAGAAGGAAAAGAGGAGAAGAGAGGGAAGCCCAGATCCTTCCAATCAGGCATATGAGGCCCCACGCAAATCCATTCACAATCCCCTGCCCCCTAACGTCTGCTTCAATGCTCATTTCTTCGCACAACCATCAATCCACCCTTCTGCTCTGATGCTCCCATTCTTCCTCCGTTTCCCATTGAAGCACTGCCAGTCGGTTGTTCCCTGATCGAGTTTTGCTGCACATACACGTACAGCTCGCCCTGGAGCTCCTGACACACCTCATTCGATGCCTTCCCCCTTTTGACCTAGTCACGGAACATATTTTAGGCCACGCGTATCTAGTCCCCCCCTCCCCGCACTGACTTGACGACAACTGTGGCCTCAGCAGCGTTCCCTCTGGAGACCCCCTCTATTTTCCCCCCTCCTGCCCTTCCTTTTTGGTCAGGCTGCTCCATTGCATCCTCAAACATGAAAGGCAGCTGGCCGGAGTCTATCCACACAACAGGCGGAAAACTCTCCTCCTCTTCTTCCTCTGCCTCGTCGTTTCCACCGAACATCCTCTTCTCATCAGGTGGCAGAAGGTCGCTCAGCCGTCTCTGCGCTACCGATTCTGCAGCCCTGAGCTTTCCCTCGTAGAAGGTCGAGGAGGACCAGTCCATAATATCCACATTCATCCTGCACACACACATACACACACACACACACACACACACACACACACAAGTACACACGCGCACACACGCACACACACACACACACACACACACACACACACACACACACATACACACAAGTACACACGCACACACACGCACACACACACGCACACGCACACGCACACGCACACACACACACACACACACACACACACACACACACACACACACACACACACACACACACACATACACACACACACACATACACACACACAGAGCAACAGGCATAAAAGAAATTCAGAAAAGAACAACATCAATCAGAATAATGATGGACAAAAGAGGACCTCAACTGCAGTGGAACCCTCACAAGAACGACGGCAGAAGAAAATAAAGAGAAAGGCAAAGGGGAGCAAAAGACCAACCAACGTTCCCTCAAAACCCCCATTGGAACTGGTATGCAGAAAAAAACAAAAAACCTAATACAACAATCCCCGAGGGAGGAGAAACAATGGAGTCGCAACGCAGTGAGATGTTGATTGTAGATCCCTCCCTCTCTGTGTGTACACAAGAACGAACAACAAAAAGTCCTGTCGCTTTTCTTTCTCTCGGCCGACGTACACAAAAAATGCAATCACGTTCGGACCTGTACTGGATTTCCAGAAGGCTGAAGATCTGCTCCCCCCACGTCGAGTTCAGAGCCGCAAACAACGTCCTCCCGAGGCCTCCTCTCTCTGCCTCTGGGCTCTTCACAGTAGGGGAAAGCTGCATATGGTCCCCTGCCAGGACGCTCTTGGGTGCCATCAGCATAGGAATCCAGCACGAGACCTCCAAAGCCTGCGCTGCCTCATCGACAACCGCCAAATCAAACCCACACCCACAGTCACGTGCTTCCTCTGATACCAAGTGACGCCGCACGTCTACGTTATCTGCCCCAACACAAGTTGCAAACACGACTTGAGCTCCCCTCAGCACTTCTCTCACAGCGTCCCTCTCCCTCTTTCGAAGCTCCTGTCTCAACGACCTCAGCTCCTCCTTCACCTTCCACCGATCAGGCCGCGCCCCCCCCCTGGGTCCCTTTCCGTTCAACACGCGAAGGGCGGAGTCCATGTCTTTTCGGACATCCGCAGCCAGAGCCGATGCCTCGCTTCTTCGCACCAACGCGTCAAGCGACCGTTCTGCCATGGCCTCAGAAATACGCGACGGGTGGCCAAGACGGCATACTCGTGTCACTCCAGCGGCGATGACCCTCTCTGCTCTCAAAAAGGAAACAGGGAAAGAAACGGGGCAAGCAAAGGCGAGGCAGGAGCCACTTTAAAAACCTGTCCTTCCTTGCCTCCTTTATGTTTTCTTTTCTTCGAAACTCCACCCACTCAAGGCTGTAGTCTCTCGTTCACCTTCCACTCGTTCGTTCTTCTTGTCTGTCCCTCGCGTTCTTCTTTTTCCTTTTCTTTTGAAGCTTGCCTCGAATCACTCTCGGTGCCGTCAGTCAACAAGCTTGCCTGCAAATCGATTAGTTCGTTCGTCCCATCCTCTGTCCATCTGAATATATGTCTATCGACTGTGTTGAGTGATTGCATGAGCGATGCGCCGATTTTTTTGTACAACTGGCAGGGTAACTGAAAGAGAGGCAGGGCTCTCGAGACATTCCAGAAGAATCTCTACTAAAGAATTCCCCCGCTTCCCTCCCAAATCGCAGCAAATCTCATATCTACCCACAGAGCCTCAAAAAGGCCCCCACAGATCGAAACCCCTCACAGGACAGGACAGCGCTCACAGAACAGGACAGGACAGGACAGGACCACAGCACCGACCCACCCACCCATGAGGTTGTCCACTGCAACGTTTGAAGGTGCGGTTGCGAGGACCTTCTGTTTTCTCTTCACTGCCTGCAGGATGACCTCAACGACGGTGGTCGTCTTCCCCGTACCTGGGGGGCCATGGATGCAGGAGACGTCGAGGGCATCCATCGCTCTGCACACCTGCAAACAAGATTCATGCATTTCACAACATTGTATGGCAGAAATCAGAGAGATCCACGATGCACGAGAACAGACAAACACACACACACACACACACAGAGGGAGGGAGAGAGAGAGAGAGAGAGAGAGAGAGAGAGAGCACAGAGCGAGAGGGAGAGACTACAGGAGAAAAGGAGAGGAAGAGGAACGAAGAACAAAAGAAAGGGAGAAAAACGGGTATCAGAAGACAGGTGACGGAGAGGGGGCTCATGGAAGGACGACAGTGACAGAGGACAGACGGAGAGGCGTACAGGGAATGCAGGAAAGCAGGAGAACCAAAATGAGTGCACCGTTTTCCCTTTTCTTCAGTCTTCTTCCGCCATCACTCTCCTCCCAAAAAAAAGGAAAACAAAGAACCATATGTATTCTGGAAAGCGGTTCTTCCCGAGACAGATGGACTTCGACACACACACACCCCTCCCCTCTTCCACCCGTCCACCCACCCACCGCATTTCTCTGGGGCCCGTTCAGCTCGATGTGAAACGAAATGCCGAAACAAGTCCTGCTGCCCTCTCCTTCTCCGTCTACCCCTCCCGCTTCTCGATAGGCGTCCAGTGCCACTGCCCCTCCGTCTTCTCGCACGCCCTCCTCGGCATCTCCCGAGGGAGGAGGGCGACCGCTGTCTGAGTGGAAACGGGGACGGAACCTTCCGAAGCACACACCCACCACATAGGCAGCAGGATGGCGACTGCAGCACGCACGCACGCGCACATACGGGCTCTCACACTTGCTCTCTGTCTCTCTCATAAAACACGTACCCAGAAAGAACAGAGAGAGAGCGTTGACAAGTGGCGAACCCCCCTACCCCTCCTGTCTGTGTGCACGTTTGTAGAAGACTGATGGAGTTCGTCTCATGGACTTGAAAAGACGGAAACCCGTTCAATGTCTTTGTGCCGCGCGTTTTCTCTCTCCTCATCTCTCTCGAGCTTGCAAAATGAACGCGATCGTAACAAAAGCGCACCCTTCCTACATTACAGTCCTGCCTACCTGTCATCCTCTGCTTTGGCAAGATCTCGAAGCGCCCCCTGGTGGCGCTCCGTAGTCACCCGGCTTCCCACAATGGCCAAAGTTAGGGGACCCGCACCCTCCTCCTCTAGTCCCTCTCCAAGCAGCCCATCCGACTCCTTTCCTTCCTCAGCCCCTTTTCCCAAAGCCACGGTCACACTTCCTGGCCGCACCCTGTGAACGACCCCGTCTACCACAGGGGACAGGGAGCTTAGAGGCCGTTGGGACGAAAAGACTCCGACGATGGCCCCATGGCTGAATTTATGTGCGGGGAGGAGAGGAGCTTCCTTCAATCCCGGCGGCGTCCTTTTCTGGAGAGTCACCAGGACACGTCCATAGAGTCCCGTCTCGACTGATGCCACCTCCAGCTTTTGAAGGACCAGTCCTGCGAACAGCCAAACAAACATGTACACAAGGGGGAGACGGCATGCATGAGGGCGTATGTATACGTATGAAGTGATTCCTCTGAGACGCACCTTTTTCCTCGAGTGTCTTCGGGGACTCTTGTTTCAAAAGCTCCTCGCATTCCTCTATCTCAGCTGCAGATTCAAGCTTCAGGAGCTCTCCGGTGGCTTTTACAAACTCCTCCACCGTCCCTCGCTCCACCTCTCCCCTCCTCATGTTCAACTTTGCCGTCTCTTCCAAGATCAACGGGTCACTTGTTCGAGTTCTCTCAAGGCGGATTGATTCAGCCAGGCCGGCTTTTTTCTACAAGCCGCAGAACACTGAACTGCATACACGTGTTCCAATGATCTCAATTCCTGGGAACCAATCGAGGAGAGGTGTGAATTCTCGCGGAGCCATACCAAAACAGACAACGGAGCGAGAATACAGGTTCAGCTGGAACCAAGCGCTGCAACGCGGTAAGAGCGCAAGCCACTGGGGCATTTGAGAAAAGTATAGAGAAGGGCGTCGCCTTAGCGCGTGGCGCCGCATGAGAAATTCGCTTTTATAGATATCCCGGAAAAAAGTAGAACACGAGACGGCTGACAGAATATAAAACGGTGGCCGAACCAAGAACGCTATGAGGAGCAGAAACAGTAGATAAAAGAATACGTCCAAGTCTGTCAGATGCCGAGACCGAGCCACATCGAAGACGGCGCAATTGACAGCGCGTCAGGCACAGTGGCTCGGGGCCCAGGGGGGTAAAACTATCGGGGTAGACAGAAAAACGCTTGCGGTTCGTGGACGTGGTCCAGTCCGGAGCGAGAGAAATGAGAAGCGCGGTGAGCCGTCGTTGACGTGCCCGCTCTCACCAAGCAGGGTCTGCCGCCGCTGGCGGAGCGAGGTGGAGCCCAGAGGAGCAGCAGTCCGTTGCCGAGAAGGGGCAAGGCCGTTGCAACGTTGTCTTGTGGTTTGGAAAGGACGGAAGACTCGAATGGACTGCGAGACGCCGCGGGCGTGATTTCTTCCTGTTCGGTTCATGCCACATGTTGACGTCGTGGCCTTGGGCCGAATGAAACTGGAGGGCAGAGTCTGCCACGCACAGTTGAAGGAAAGGCCTACAGTTGGCGAGACTCTCTGAGCTGCAAGGCAGCTAGAAGGTTGCCAGAAGGGGAATGTCCGGCAGAGACGGCGGTTACAAAGCAACGCGTGGTGCTGAGACCGGAGCAGAATGGTGCACCCGCAGAGCGAGGGTAGCCGGCTGCTGGGTCAGCGGCGACACAGGGCGACTTGATTGAGGCGCAGAGAGAGGCCGAGGTTAGCAAACAAGGGGAGTTGTACACAAGGAGCGTTAGGTGGCAGTATATGGCATCGTTCCCCCCAGGCTCGGTAGGGCTCCAGGAACCTGCGAAACAGGAGTGACGTGCGTCGGCAGGATGAGAGGTCATGCAGTCCATGAGTGGTGTTTTCAGTTGGTGTAGCGTGCTGTCTCATCGGTCAGATGAGTGTTCGTACAGTTCGGGAGCGTCCGGGAGTGCCGTGGTCAGTAGGACTGGCTGTGTGTGTCATCTGTAGGATGAGTATTCATACGGTACCCTCTGTCGGAGTGGCTTTTTATCTCATCTGTGGGATGAATGTATTTGCAGTATGTCAAGGCTGTTCTCAGTAGTTTTGGTATGTTTTTTCATTTGTGTGAGCGCTATTTACGTGGACTATGAGTCCTGCATTCAGCTGGTTTGACTCGTTGTCTTATCTGTCGGACGAGTGTTCATGCAGTTGATAAGTGTTGCTCTCAGTTGACTTGGCTTGTTGTCTCATCTCTCAGATGAGGGATCGTGTAGTGTGTTAGGTAGTCTGTTAGGGCTGCTCTCAGACGTACGGAATGCCGAGGCTTTGTTGTCTCATCTGTCGGGTGAGAGTCCATACAGTCTGCAGGTGCTATTTTCAGACTGAGTTGGTTTGGCTTGGTGCGTCATCTGTTGGGGGGGCGCTCATGCAGTCCATGAGTGTTGAGTCATTTGATTTAGCTTGTTGTCTCATCCGTCGGATGGGAACTCATGCAGTCAGTGAGGGCTACTCTCAGTTGGAGGGGCTTGTTATCGCATTTGTTATATGGGAGTTCGTACAAGTTGTGAGTGCTGCTTCGGTTAGATTGGCTTTCTGTCCTATCCGTCAGAAAAAAATTCGTAAAGGCCGTAAGTGCTGCGTGTGGTTAGATTCGCTTTGGTCTCATCTGTCAGATGAGTGTTCGTGCAGGCCGGAAGTACCGCTTTTAGTTGGATTAGCCTTTGTCTCATTTGTCGAATGAGTTTTAGGCAGTCCATTAGGGCTGCTGTCAGCAAGGTTGGCTTGTGGTCTCAGGTGTCGGATGAGGGATTGTGCGGTTTGTGGGTGCTGCTTTCAGTCAATTTGGTTTTCTCTGTCATCTGGAGGATGAGTGTTCGTACAGTGTGTCAGGGCTGCCCTCAGTTGGTTTGGCTTTGTGTCTCATCTGTCAAATGAAGGTCTATGCAGTCTTAAACTGTCAGGGCTGCCCTCAGTTGGATTGGCTTACTCTCTGACCTGTCGGTGGGGTGTTCGTGCAGTCGGTGAGGGCTGCGTTCAGTTGGGTCAGCTTGTTGTCTCATCTGTCGGATGAGTGCTCGTACAGTCCGTGAGTGCTGCTTTTAGCTAGATTGGCTTTTGTCTCATCCGTCGAATGAGTGTTCGTGCAGAGGTGAATCGCCGCTTTCAGTTGTTATAACTTTTTTCCGATCTGTGTGATGGGTATTTATGTAGACTGTGAGTGCTGCTATCAGCTGGTTTAACTCGTTGTCACACGTGTTAGAAGGAGCCCGGCATGTGTATGGTCTCCGAGAGCTGCTATCAGTTAGCAGAGAATGCAGAGAATCCAGAGAATGTAAAGATTGCACAGAATGCAGAGAATGCGGAGACTGCAGAGAATGCAGAGTTTACAGAGATTAGAGGAATTGCAGAGAATGCATCTGAGAGAATACAGAGAACGCAGAGGATGCAGACAATGCAGAGATTCAAAGGTTTGGAGAGAATGCAGAGACTGCAGAGGTTATAGAGAATGCAGAGAGTGCAGAGATGGCGGGGAGTGCAGAGAGTACAGAGGATGCAGAAAATGCAGAGACTGCAGGGAATGCAGAGAGTGCGGAGAATATAGACAATGCAGGGATTGCAGAGGTTGCAGAGAATAGGGAGAACACAAAGAATGCAGAGAACACAGAGATTGCAGAGACTGTAGGGAATGCAGAGATTGCGTAGAATGCAAAAAATACAGAGAATGCAGAAAATGCAGAGAGTGCAGAAATTGCGGAGAATGCAGTGAGTGCAGAGAATGCAGAGGTTGCAGAGAATACAGGGAGTGCAGAGGTTGCAGAGAATGGGGAGAAGACAAAGAATGCAGAGAACATAGAGATTGCAAAGATTGCAGGGAATGCAGAGATTGCAGAGAATACAGAGAATGCAGAGATTGCAGAGAATGCAGAGAATGCAAGGATCGGAGAGATTGCGGAGAATGCAAGAATGCTAAGAATGCAGAGATTGCACAGAATGTAGAGAATGCGGAGAGTACAGAGAACCCAGAGAGTGCAGAGAATACAGAGAATGCAGAGGTTGCAGAGAAGCGGAGATTGCAGAGACTCCAGAGATAGCAGGGATTGCAGGCACTGCAGAGACTGCAGGGAATACAGAAACTCCAGAGATGGCAGAGATTGCAGACATTGCAGAAACTGCAGGGAATGCAGAGATTGTAGAGAATACAGAGATTGTGGAGAATGTAGAGAATGCGGAGATGAGGGTCTGTGTTGTCTGTTAAGGCCGTTTTTTTAGTTGGTTTTACCGCTCCTGTCAGTTGTCGAAGGTGTGCAGCCTGGGTGTGCTGCTATCAGGCGGTTTGACTTGAATGTCTCGTCTGTAGGGTTGGCTTTCATACAGACGTGAGTGTTGCTTTCAGCGGATTCAGCTTGCTTTCCTATCTGTCTGCTGGATGTTTATGCAGACTGTGAGTTCTGCGGTCAGTTGGTTTGGCTTGCGTTCCCATCTGTAGGGTGGGCGTTTGGGCAGACTGTGGGTGCTACTGTCAGCTGGTTCAGCTTGTTTCCTATCTGTTTGATGGATGTTTATGCAGACTGGGTGTGCTACGGTCAGTTTGTTTGGCTGGTTTTCCCATCTGTCGGAGGGGTGTTCGTGCAGACTGCGGATGCTGCTTTCAGCTGGTTCAGCTTGTTTTCTCATCTGCCAGATGGGTGTTTATGGGGACTGTGAGTGCTGTGGTCAGTTGGTTTGGCTTCTCTTCCCAGGTGAGTGCTACGGTTAGTGTTGGGTTGGCTCGTTCTCCCATGGGTAGGTGGGGTGTTCATGCAGATGGTAAGTGCTGCTTTCAGCTGGTTTAGCTATGTTTTTCCACCTATCGGATGGATGTTTATGCAGTTGGTGAGTGCTCCTGTCAGTTGTTTTGGCGTCTTCCCATCGGCAAGATGGATGTGTATGCAGACGGAGAGGGCTGCTGTCTGCGGGTTTGGCTGGATTGTTCCCCCGTCTGTAGAATGGGTGTTTATGCAGTCGGGGAGTACTGCTGGGAGTTGTGTTGGCGTCTTTCCCATCTGTTAGATGGATGTCTATCCAGTACGTGGGTACTACGCGGTCAGCTGGCGTCAGCTGGTTTGGCTTAGTTGTTTTCCGTCCGTCGGAGGGGTGTTTATGCAGGCTGTGGGCGCTGCGGTTGGCTGGTTCGGCCTTTTTCCCACCGGTTGGGGGGGTGTTAAAACTTTAGGCAGTTGCAGGTTTCAGCGGGTGTGGCCCGTTTAGATTTAATTCCCATCTGTAGGATGGGTGGTTATGCAGACTGTGAGTGCTCCTGTAAGTTGGTTTTGCGTTTTCCCACCGGTGGGATAGATGTTGATGCAGGCTATGAGTGCTGCTTTTGGTATGCTTGGCTGGGTCCCCATCTGTCGTTAGATCTGTCGAGTTAGTGTTGTGCGGAAGGTGCATGCTGCTTTCGGAGTTGTTTTGATTTGTTTCTCCATTCGTCGGATGGGTGCTCGGCGGACTGTGGGCGCTATGTCCGGCTGGTTTGGCTTATTGGTTGAATTGTTGGATACGGGTGTTGAGGCGGTCTGGGAGGGCTGCATGCCTTCAGTTGGAACTGACTGTACTGACAATTGAAACTTTTGTACTGGAAAGTGACTTTGAAAAATTTAGTTTTTAAAACATTAAAATAGATAGTTTAACCTTTGAACTAATTGATTCTCATGATTTATTTAAGACTATTTAAGCTTAGTAAGATGTTTAAAAAATGAAACAAAAAAAAGTATATATAGAGTATATATTTTTTTAAAACCATAAATTGTCTAGTACCTATCATCGTAAATTAACGTTAAGACGAAAACACAATAAGAAATGTATCTGAATAGCTCTGAATCGATCCGATTGAAGCATTTCTTCTCATGATCATAACTGTTTTGTTTTTAATTCATATGAGGCACTGCTCAACGGCGGGCGTGTCAGGGGCAGGGGGGGGGGAGGGCGGGAGCATCTCAATATATATCAAACATGCACACCCGTAAACGCCACCTGCAGAAATACGTGCACACAAACAGAAAGTCAGTCGAATTGCCAGAATACACATAAAAGCATGCATGCAAACATAACCTGTATTTTTAATTTGCATCAGAATGATACATAAAAGCAGGAAGACCGAAATTGGGA
>JAHBMJ010002525.1:7500-18259 GCA_018398765.1 Chromera velia | reverse complement strand
TTGTGTGTGTGTGTGTGTGTGTGTGTGTGTGTTGTGTGTGTGTGTGTGTGTGTGTGTGTGTGTTGTGTGTTTTGTGTGTGTGTGTGTGTGTGTGTGTGTGTTGTGTGTTGTGTGTTGTTTGTTGTGTGTTGTTTGTTGTGTGTTGTGTGTGTGTGTGTGTGTGTCCGTGTGTCCGTGTGTCCATGTGTCCGTGTGTCCGTGTGTCCGTGTGTGTGTGTGTGTGTGTGTGTGTGTGTGTTATTTTACTGCATAGATAGGAGACCTCCTCTCTGCTCTCACCTTTGAACACGGTAACAGATCCGCAGCTCCTGATTCCCTCCTTCTCGGCTCCTCCCCCACATGCAGACTTGAGCGCATGAAGAAGGACAAAGAGATCCAGGGGGAGAACCCCCCCTTCAGGTCCAGGTGCGGGGGTGTGAGCACATTCGCCAAGGACTCCGAGACCTTCGCACGTCCTGCCACCCTTGCTCCTCTCGACGAAGGAAAGAAGACGGTTGCGGGCCCCCCTCCAGGGGTGAAGAGACCAGAGCACCCGAGGGGATGGCTCACGACGAACCCTCCAAGAAGGGGAGAGGTGGGGCATGAATGCATGCACTCATTCATTCATTTGCTTGTTCGTCTGTTCATCGGGAAAACATCCACATGGATCAATTGTCGCACACAGGGGCCAGAAGAGATGGAAAGACAGGAGTGGGGGGGGCAGTTGCATTTGAGGAACAACAGATGGTCCACTCGTGAAAAAATCTGTGTGTGATTAAACAGGGTAGTGAGGAGAACTTTCTACGATTTTTGATATCACATGACTCGCGCAGTCAGAAAGTGCAAGTGAATGTGTTGGTTCACGGAAATATTTCATGAATTACTCAATGAAGATAAGAGCACATCGGTCAAAAAGGGTGTATTGAATTTGAGATGACGATGAACGCACCAAAAGCCAGTGTGCGAATGGATGTAGACCGTCAACTTGATAGAACTACTGTCGTGCTCTTTCTGTGAATTTGAAAAGTTGCATTTCCTTTCCAGTGCCATCTCTCGGGGTGCAAATTTACTCGCCATGCCTATTTTCTGTTGCACCTGTGAATTTTCTTTGCAGGCCGGAATGTTCACCGCCTTCCCCGAGCACAAGCCGAGCCCCCCCCGTCCCGCGAAGACAAGAGAGGAGAGAGAGGCTGAGGCCAAAGAGAGGGCCGACAAGGGCTTCCTCGCCTGGCGCCCCACCGACCAGATGAAGAAGGCCAACCCGATGCCATCAGTTGTTTTGAACAGGAGGAACATGAGGGTCCCGAACTTTCGGGCCATGCGGAAGTGAGAAGTTAAACGAGACAGACGCCAGAGGGGGAGAAGGGAGAGCGGCGATCGAAGAGCAGGGGAAGGGATCAGGAGAGTGCAGAAGGACACGAAGTATCTGCGATCTGAAGCAGGTCTTCAGCAGTGGACCCCTTGAAGAAGAAAAAGGAGGCGGGGGTTCGGACAGAGGTTGTAAATGACCGTCAAAACCGAGAGGAGGTTGAGGAGGTGACCCTTCTTCGGCCTTTGTCGACATCCACGAATCAACTTCGCATCAAATCGGTAGATCTCGATATCGATATGTTTGCATGTTTACGCTACAGATGAATTCGGCCAGGACTCACAAAGCGACGTCTGAATATGTGACAGGATCGCACACCCTGCCACACCGTAGCATATGGGTACTGCATGGCAGCGATCGTTTCGTTAAAAGAGATTCAGATTCGAAGTTAATGGGGGGCTGGGCACTGCAAGCAGCCTGAGCTAGAGCCTGAGTGGTGCTTCAAGATATCGAGTACGATACAAATTAACGTCATCCATTATCAGTATATTTTTATTTTTTAAATATAAATGATAATAGATTTCAGACCATACGTACTAGTGTATTTAGTTGTATTCTAAAATAAAAGTTGTTAAAATAGGTGAGTGAACTTAGTAGAACTTAGGAATCAACTTATTAGTCATTGTTTAACCCATGCATATATCTAGATGCACATCTATTAATTCATGTTATGCAATATATGGTTCATAATAGTATATATATTATTTAAGAGTTACGGATCGAATTAATTTAGTAATTGGAGGGGGGTTGGACCCCTGAAGTTACGAAAAAAAAGTAAAGTACAACTTTGTAACTCTACTATGAAAGTATAGTAGGAAGTAGCACAGGAACATTGCAAGTAGTATAGTAGGAAGTAATTTGAGGTCATGCAGTCATTGCAGTGTGTGTTTATGTAAGACTATGGCACGCCAGTATTCTTAGTACCTAGAACTTAGGTTTTCATATTTCTATATACTCTTAATTAATAGAAAAGTACATTTTTAGGTATAAAAACTTTAGGTTATACATTTCTTAGAATTACTTTTACATATGAAACCATGTTAGAACAGGCTGGTTTTACGGTTACGAAAGTCTAGTACTAGCATACTACTAGGGGGTTTGGAGGCCTCCAGTAACTGGTACAAAGTTACGATTTTTCCCGTAACCAATTTTTGAGCCGAATCCCCAACAGTAACTCTTAAATAATATATGTACATAATAGATCATAAGATATAAAAATTATGGTAAAATAAAGTAAAAGAAACTTGAATTATCTACATGGAATAAAAAGAAAACATGTCAGATTTAATAGTTTGATTTAGCAGTATTTTAGCTATGCTGCCCAGCCTACCAATTCGATCTGTCGAATTATATCATATTATCCGTCATCCGCTTTATTCCACATAATTCCAGATAGAGGCTAAACCCTAATTCAATTTAATTCAATTTAATATACTCAAATATAATTTCTTAAATTAACTTAGACATGTTAAAATTAATCAAGTCAAAAAAAAAATTAACTTGGACGTAAAAAAAAATTTTTGAACTTCCTTTTTGACCATTTTCCCCCACTTTTCTTCTGGAGCTTACTGAAGCTGCATCTATGAAGCTGCTACCTATTGCATCATTGTACGATTTCCATCCGTCGCTTGATGGATGCCAAATCCATCTCAACGGCATCGACCTGCCGTATGTTAGGGCCCACCGGGGCCCTTTTCGCCCCCTCCTCATTCAAACTTCTTCACAAAAATCCCGATCGCTCCTAGTTTGGACTGTGGGACCTGTAGACACAACTATATTCACCTCTTAACGAAGGGTAACTCCATTAAGCCGTATCAAGGGGGCGCATTTTGCCTGACCTTCCTGAACTACCTTGAACCTAAATACTATTTGAAAGTTTAAGCTGCATTTTTGGATAAGCTTAAAACGGCTTGAAAGTCTATGCCGCAGGCACGGATCATTCACAGTGTCTTGAAAGCCAAAGCCGCATATCCGGACGGTGTCTTGAACGTCTACGCCGCAGTTGTGGATGGTCTCTTGAAAAACGATACCACAGATAGAGATCATCTTGATTATACTTTTTTAAGTAGCACTTAGGTTTAGGGAGGTTTTTTACCTAATGCTGTATAGCTGTTTCGCTTGCTTACACAACATTTGGCACGCGCCCGAAGGATCTAGCGGCCCCTCACTATGCCGCATATGATTAGATCCCTCATTGACAATCTTCCCTCCCCGTTCACCCCGAAAAACCAGTATGGAATAGTCCTTCCCCAGTAAACTGAGTTCACTACACAAGCAGTCGATCGGCTTTACAGCTAAAGCAACGGATTAGAGAAGCACTGTCTAAAGCGGTGGGAGGATGGGTTCCGGTTCGTTCAATAGAACTGTCAGAACGGACTATTGTCTTTTCTCCTTCGTTTGACTCCTCTTCAACTACTCAATATATTTTCTTTTCTGACTCACGCATTTTTCTGAGCGCATGGTGGATAAAACCGCCACCACTATTTTTTTTCGCCCGCGCAGGATGGATTTGATGTTCCCGGCTCGGCGCATTGGTGCCGCAAAGGCCGCGCCGGGCCCGGGACTATATTTCCTGTCGGATCATAATTTCCGTCGTTTGAATGCACGGCTTTGCTCCGTAAGCTAGGCTTCGCCTTCCATGCAAGATGTGACCACGGCGCTTCTCCGACATAGAATTCGTTCGAAACAACTAGTCTATCTCCAGAGCTGAAACTTACGGGATTTTTTACTTATCCTACCTCCTTGAACCTAACTACCACTTGAAAGTTCAAGCTGCATTTTTGGATAAGCTTGAAAGTCCGCACCGCGGGCGTGGATCATTTACGGTATCTTAAAAGCCACCGCCGCATATCTGGACGGTGTCTTGATCATCTACGCCGCAAACATGGATGGTTTCTTGAAAAATGATACCGCAGATACAGATAATCTTGATTATATTTTTTTAAGTGGCACTTAGGTTCAGGGAGGTTGCTTATCCACAGACACTTTGATCCCATGAATCAGATTCGGATGTTGCCTATGTCAATGGTTACTTCTAGGGAACTCTGGGTGTCAAACAGGTGCGGAACTAAAAAAAGTTTCATCATCTTGTCTTGTATCTCTCAGCTTGTTGCTATCTACTGTTGCTTGAGCATTGTTTTCAAAGTGTAAGAAAACCAAGATGCCTTTTGGCTGGTCAACAAGGTAGAAGACCTCAAGAAAGGGCACGACAGGCAGAAATGAGGTAGAGAAATCGCCCCTGGAGGCATACTGAAAAACCTTGTCAGCACTATGACCGAGTCGTTGCCTGCACTCGAGCGCCCACATCATATCACAGGAGCAGGCAGCCTGATGGTGTATGGGGAGAGGAATGTATGACTCACCAAGAGAAATGTGCACAGAAAAAAAAACGGCAGAGCGAGCCGCCAGGAAATTCAATTCAGTAGGGGAAAGTAGCAAAAGTGGACAGGGTGATCTCTAGTGGGATTTGAGGTCCGCTTTCTGAATCGTTTCTCCTTTTTCTTTTTTTATTCGCACGTAAGCTTTCACGCTTTGCCCTTTTGTCTGTGGATGCAGAAGAATAAGGGAGCGCATAGACAAGTGTGCCTACAGGCCTGCATACCTGTATGAGTACTTACAGTACGATCTTCCATCAGATCATGTTTGAAAGAAGTGTCGTTCTCACGTGTCTGGACTGAATGTTTAGATTTCGTCTCGCGGTTCAAGTAGTGATGGATGCATGGTAAAAAAATCAATCCCCTGAAGTCGTCCAATTGGCCCCCACAGTCTGTCTGCATTCTCTTTTTTCTCAGGTTAAATCGATTCAGAGTGATGGAAGGTTGGGGTAAAGTCAGGGCGCCTGTCGAGGAGGACCGAGAGGAGAGCCACCACGCGCACGTGTTCGAGAAGCCCCTGGTGGAGGGGCGAGAAAGGGGAAGCAAACGTCAGTTGAGGAAGGGCATGGAGAAAGGAAGATCAAACGCAGAAACAAGGAAAGCAAAACAACTTCAAGGGCAAATAAGAAAACTCAAGGTAGAAGAAGATGCTCGTTTTCTTATCTTAGCCCCTCAAAGTTTTTTGTTCGATCGCTTTTTCAGTATTTGGCTTGATCCAAAAACAGACAGCAAATGCACGGAACGAAGGAAGGTGGGATGCAGTGAGAAGAGAGAGACCATGACTGGGTTCGGCAGGCATAAGATGGGACAAGGTCTACTCTTTTTTGTGATACTGCATGACACAGGTGCATGGCCGTTTGTTGAAGCAAAAAGTGAGTCGTGTGGAGTCCTACCCTATGGCGCCGCCCTTTGAGCCTTCGCATGCGCTATGACTGAGTGAGCCAGCGTGCCGCGCCACATTCCGCCGCCGCGCTTTGCTTTGTACGTGTCGCGCGCGTTAATCAAAGTCGTTGAAATCGAGTCTGACCTTCGTATTCAAATATGCAACATATCACTTGAGCAACGGATAGTATCGTTTGAGTCTGATGTCTGTTTGGCATAGATCGGGAGTCTAAGACTCTGAGAGAGAGGAACAGAGTGGAGATTATGCAATGATAGAATGAACCTAGCTGATTGGAATCCCAGATAGCTCTAGAGCTAAACCTTCTGTAAACTGCTGCCTGAATGAGTGTTGCTCACATTCCTTCTCTAGATCTTCCCTAAGGTTCTTATCCTCGCTTTACCTTCTGTCTGGACGCCATAAGGTGGCCGGACAGGAGGGACAAAGCATTGTGGTGAACGCTCAGCTTGATGAGTATCGACTCTCGTATACCTTCTGTGATAGAGATCAGATCTGTCTCTTTGCGCAACAGTTGAAATCCGATTACAACGATACGGGCACGGTCAAGCAAAGACCGTAAGTAGGGGAATTCAGCGTCCCCTTGCGTCCCAAGCTGCCTGGAGCCCTGTTTCGGAGATCCCCTTCAAGTCCAATCCTGGACTTTGCCTTTGTCCTTAGATGGAGAGCCCGAAGATCGTTGAAGGCCGCCAAAGCCGGTGGTGGAGACGTTGCTTGGTGTTGCTTGGACTTTTGAGTGACTCCGTCTCATAGAGATTGCCGTCTACGAGTACATCACAATTGAAACGGCCAGTAGATTGCTTCTTTTGCTTGCTGTTCTGTGAATGTGTGACTGGTTCTATGTCTGATCGAATGGGACTGGCTTGTGTCCGGCTGTGACTCTGCTGTTTGCTGTGTCCGTGTCTGCACATGACTGACTGTCCGACTCTGGCAGCTGGTGTGTGCGCTTATTCACGGTGGTTGGCATCTTTGTGCGATAATCCTTTTGCGTCGAAATGATGTGAAAGGTATGGGCGCTTAGCAGGAGGCTGAGTGTGCCACGGCCCTACAACCACTCCATCCATTATGTACACATGCACATGAAGTCGTCGGGACTTCCCTCCAAAAGAGCAGAGCTGAGAGAGTTCTTTCTGCTGCAAAGTGACACACTGTCCGAAGCCACAAAGACTTGCACTTTCGATCTTGATGTTGAGCCAGGAGGCATTGGATGTATTTGATGCCCCTGAGGGAATGGCAGGCCTGAAGTATGAAAAGTCAAGTGTGTGACTGCTGCCGCGTGGCCGGGTTGCCCTGTGATGGGTCAATATGTCCCGGTTGCACCGTTCCTCTCGACTGACAGTAAGAATATGGAAGGATTTGAAGCTGGTGATGGCTGCTCATGGAGCGAACGATCAAGCAATCGGAGCAATGCACCTCGAGGAGTGAGGTCGTGACAGAGTGTTCTGAAGTGCCGTTTAGTTTGGCTTGGCATGGTAGCTTAGTGAGAACGGGGATGGCCGATACACAAATAAGCTTTCAGGAAGCCATGAGTGGAGCAGTATGTAGCTGCACCCTTTTCTTTTCTCTTTATCCCTTTGCAGCTGCTAACAATTGGATGATGCCGAGTTGGATGCATGCGCACGGCCGCCGTACTCCCAAACTGGCTGGTGCTGGAGACCTACGACTCCGATCGAGTCTTTCGGTCGACGATATATACACATGGTGGACAAGTGCTCTTATTGGTGCCACCAGTATCTGCGTCGCATACCTACGTCTGGGTGATCTTGGACTTGCGAGCACACCTCACACATCATGGCGTTTTGAGATCGTTCTGAGTATACGTACGGAGGTGATTTGCGTGGCCCCCCGGAGATTTTGGATACGGATGCCATCAAGATGAAGTTCTTAAAGCTCTAACAACATCTATGGCGACTTGGATGAGATCGACTTCGGGTATTGAAGCGTATACTCGACCCGTTCTTTCATTTATCGCGAGGACGCGATTTTCTTGTCTGTGGCCGGGGGGGATCTGTGGAGTCCTACCCTATGGTGCCGCCCTTTGAGCCTTCGCATGCGCCGTGACTGAGTGAGCCATCGTGCCGCGCCACATTCCGCCACCGTGCTTTGCTTTGTACGTGTCGCGCGCGTTAATCAAAGTCGTTGAAATCGAGTCTGACCTTCGTATTCAAATATGCAACATATCACTTGAGTAACGGATAGTATCATTTGAGTTTGATGTCTGTTTGGCATAGATCGGGAGTCTAAGACTCTGAGAGAGAGGAACAGAGCGGAGATTGTGCAATGATAGAATGAACCTAGCTGATTGGAATCCCAGATAGCTCTAGAGCTAAACCTTCTGTAAACTGCTGCCTGAATGAGTGTTGCTCACATTCCTTCTCTAGATCTTCCCTAAGGTTCTTATCCTCGCTTTACCTTCTGTCTGGACGCCATAAGGTGGCCGGACAGGAGGGACAAAGCATTGTGGTGAACGCTCAGCTTGATGAGTGTCGACTCTTAGTTTGTATGCTGTTGCAGTTACTACTGTATCACCGCGTATGAGTGAGCAATCAGTCATTATAACTTTATGTTCCCTGGTCATCGCTTTACAGGTTGGAAAGGTCTGTCAGAACACCGCAGCAACGTCACCCCGATTTGATAAGCCGGAGCTTGAGGTGAAGGAATACCGTCCGTTTATCGGCCAGGGGATGTTTATTATGAGAAAGGGCAGGAAGTAAAAAATCAGAAAGAGGCTTCCGAAGGACGAAAATGGGTTTGTGAAGGATGCCGATCAAAAGAGTGAACTGCCTTCTCTTCTGTCTTTTTTTTAGCTGGACGAAGTACTTTTCACTTACTTTGAAAACGAGAAATAAGCGCCTTTCTTTCTTTTTATACCGCTTTTGGCTGAACCGACTCAGTCTCAACCACCCGAGTCAAGCTGAAGGAAGGTTAGACAATTGAATTGTGTATGTACGTTACAAGAGAAGTAGACGGAGATCAAAGTGACGTACGCGTATTGAACCTTCAAAGTACTAGTAAGTGGTTTCCTTGAAAGTAAGTGAAAAGTTCTTCGTCCAGGTGAAAAAAAGACAGAAGCGAAAGCAGTTCAACCATCACGGTGCATCAGGTGCATGGTTACATGCACTTCAATTTTGATGGAGGGGGAGATTCTTAGGGGGCATGCTGCATGCACTCCTAAATTTTTGGCAAAGCCTCTTTAAAAAGTGAATTTTATGGTTTTTAAAGGGGGTTTTAGCATAGTTTTAGGGGGGTTTTTGCCTCTCAAAAGAAGACTTTTTGCCTATAAATGAATTTTTGGCAGCTCATGACCAAAACGTGAACCAATGGTTCATGAGTACGTACAGCGTGTCAGGGGGATTTACCGTTTTAGTCTGACAGCTGGGGTTCCTGGGGCAATGAAGGGCAACTTGGATCAGTGGGAAGCACCTTCCTACGTTCTTTTTGGGGAAATCTCGAGGCTGCGGCCCCTCCCAAGTATGAGAGCATGCAGTACGGTGTGGGTAGGGATGTGGAAAGGAAAGGACATAGTGGTGAAGTTTATGGGGGAGAAGAAAGGCATTACATATATTTTGTATGAATGCGAACTGATGAGAATACTTATAAGGGATCGGGGAGATGAAGGGGCTCTTGGAGGTGACTTTGGACTTTAGTAAGCTAAAAAGGTCTTTTTTTTTTTTAGTAGTAATGGAATACCAGGGAAGAATTTGGAAGATTGTCTCAAGAAGGTGCCACAGAACGAGCGTCTGGTTTTTTTACATGCTGTGCTGAAGGAGGTGGTGAGACAAATTTCTAAGGCGTTCAGGAGGAGGGCACTTTACCATATGGACTTGAAGGGGGGTAACATTGTAGTGTTAATGGGGGGGGGGGGAANGGGGGGGGGAAATTAAGGTAGTGACAGTGATTGACTCAGTCTGGGGCCTTTCAAAGAGGAGTGACCCATTGATGGGAAAGGTCCAGAGGAGGGCAGCCGTAGTGGGAGGAACTTTGAAATTTATGCCAGAGGAGGTGTTATGGGGTCTGTGTTTCTTCTAGCGGGCAGATACATGTCCTTTCCATTGGGAAAATCAATGATGCGGCATGTTCTGGAGAGGTTGCCAGCATGAGGGCCCTCCAACGCTTTCTATGCCATTGCTTACTGGTATGGCAACGAGCTGGTACATCGCCCACCTTTGGAGGTGCTCCATTGTTTCTTTCTCTGGTGGGAGAGGACCAGCCTATGGGGGGATGCAATGGTGCTCTGCTCTCCTCGGCCTACCACGTGGAATCCTCCTCCTTCCTCAATTTTGGAGGACAATCACTTCAGAAAGGAGACTAAAGCGAGAATCTTTCCTGAAGGAACCGCTACTGGGACTAGTAGGGGGGCAGGGGGGCACGACGAAGAGGAAGCCTTAGGGCCTCTTTGACTAAGCGATGGTGCAGGGCATGGTTAGACAGCCTAGGGGCACCAGTCTGACGGGGGCTTTGAATATGCTCACCAGAAATAAAGTGGTGAAGCTTCTTACAGCTGCGTAGCTTCCACTGCCCCAGCCCTCCCTGGCCACACTTCTTCAGCCCGTAGCCCTACCAGCAGCAGCTACACAACCTGTTCCCCCACTATGACAGCCCCCACCATAGCAACATACACAACACTCTCCACCCCCCCCACTCCCATAACATCTAACCAGACCCTCGGCAGGCGGACAAGGACGTCATTAATAGATCGAGAGGGAGAAGTACAAAGACCAGGGCTCCTCAGCAACAAGGAGTGATTCAGTCTGGCCACCTTTTTTTGAAAGGCTCCATTCAAGCCGGCTTTTAGAAGGCTTCTTGACTGAGCTTCAAAAGGGCTTTTATGATTGAGATTATTGAAACCTAATCACTTTTTCTTTGTCTATCATTCAGCTCTAAGAAGGTTTTTGTAATTCAGATTATTGAAACCCAATCTCTCTTTCTTTTTGGTTTGCTATGAAGTTTTTGGCATTTGTTGTAGCAGTTTCATGCATGTTCAATGACACAATTTCTTCGACAGTTTTATTTTTCTTTTCCTAGCTAGATCATTATATATGAAAACAGTCTTTTATGTTATACTAGCTTATAGTCCCCACATTTCTTTTTAATTACAATTCTTTCAAAAATGAAAACCTTTTTGTTTTTATTGTTCGA
>JAHBMJ010002525.1:0-2500 GCA_018398765.1 Chromera velia | reverse complement strand
AATCTGCCTTTTCTCTTCGTTTTGCTTTAGAGTCTTGAGAGAGAGAGTCTGAGGGATGGCAAGGCGAATGAAGGCAACGCAACGCAAGGCAAGGCGTCAAAGTGTCACAATCAAGTTTTGATAAGTTTTGATTTCGTCTGTGTCGGCACAGTGTCTGCTTCAGTAGGGCGCGAGCGGAAGTACCCAAAACAAAACAAAACAAAGTTGTTGTTCTAACGGGGACAGAATGCATCCATCCTATGCGTGATTTGGAGCGTCGTTGGGTACGTGCAAGACGCATTCAGACAACGTCTTGAATGCTTCTATTAAAGTTTTAATCAGCGAAGAGGTCTCTCATTGTCGCGGCCTCCCTGTACAAGTCTGACGAGACGACGAAAAGAAATTACAACAAAAACCATCTTGAGCCCCGTTGTATCGACGGACCTCGTCCGGGCGTTCCTGCAGAGTGTCGGGCACCTGCACGGGGATCGAAAGAAGAGAGACATTCGACAAAGAAGCTAGGAATGAAAAGGGCGAGAGAGAGATGGGAGAGAGGTCAACACGACTCAAAGTCTCGTAGTAGAAAGCTGTCATGCCACACATTCACACACACTCAAATTCACCGATCGAGGAAGAGACAGAAAGAGAGCACCGGTACCCAAATGTTGCCGCAGAGCTTTGTCTTTTAATTCGCCAAGTTCCCTCCACCGGGTTTGCTCTGGTTTGCTGTTTGTGTGACTCACGCTCCTCCCAACAGGGTCATCAGGTCAGAACAAAGACCATGGAGAAGAAAAGCTAGCAAAGAGAAGAGAGGAAAGAAGAAAAAGCCAGTGAGAGAGGACGAAAGGCAGATGCAGGTCGATCGAAGTTGAAGGACTCGAGTGTGGGACATTGAAGAACTACGATGACTGTCACCAGGTCTTTCTGCCGATTCAATTTAATCTCATCCGTTGGCGAAAAGGAAAGGAAAATGAATCGCTGAAAAGAAGCTGGCGAACATGCATTGCCAAACAAAGACGAGAGAAATGAAAGAGCACAAGCAAATTCAGTCACGCACCTCAGACGGAAAATCCGGATAGGTGGTCGGGGCTTCCCGGTTGACGGTTATGCCGAGCTCCTGCATCCAGAGAATCGAGATCAGACAGACGGTAAAGCAAGTGAAGTGAAAAAATGGGCAAACAGCCGTGATAGAAAAGCGGGAGTACGGACAGGGAGTGAGTGTGGTGCAGCCCAGACAAATTATGTGCCGCGCTTCTGCAAACACGCACGGCGAATCGCCACATCTCCTGGATTGGACTCTTGCATGCCCCTGCACATTGCCAAGCAACTGTCTGCCCTCAATCCCTGCTGCTTCATTTCCCTGCTCATAGATTTGCTTCTTGATTTTTTTCTTTTCTCTACGGCTCTCTAGCAGAAAACGGAGTCACCTCATCAAGAGTGTGGCAAAAAGAGAACAAAAACAAAAAAAAGCGCCCTTCTCGGCAATCTGAAGCCGGGTACAGAAAGTGAACGTGTGACTGCAATAAAGTGTATTTCTACGCACCTCTCGGGAGGGGGCTTCGTCCAGAGGAAGGATGAGGATCCTCCGTGTTTCTTCTGCAGTCCCCGTCTGCTGAGTGTCCGTCATTGGGTCGTCCTGGATGAAACCCGAAAGGAAGAAAGAGAGGAACACAAGCAGGCAAGGACAAAAAAAACACTCGAATGCATCGATGCACGCAATGCCAAGCACATAAGTTCCATCCAAACAAAAAGCAAGCCCCAAAAGAGCAGCTGAACTGATGTCCTGCACTGAGAAGACATGCGCCTCTATGGAAGAGTGGTTGAGCCTCCAAGAACATGTTTGCGTGTTGAACAGAAGAATGCGGATGCCGACGACACACACATTATACACGCAGACTCTCTCTCCCCCCCGCCCCCCCTCTCTCTCTCTTTTTCTCGCTTTCTCTCTCTCTCTCATACACACACACACACACACACACACACAAATAGACAGACTGACTCGCTCGCACCGAGCGAAAGAGAGAGACAGAGAGACAGAGATGCTCGTGGACGCCGCAAGCAAAACCGTTTCTCTGAAAATCGCAGGCGCAGATTCAGAAGCAGGTAAACTTATCACATGAAGCCTTCATCCATCCATCGATCGAAAGTCTAGCTCTTCACCCTAATATGCACATGATTCTCGAACACGGAGCCGACCGGCATCAAAGGAGCATCCACTGGGTGTTTGGGTCGACTATCGATCATTTGCCCGTCCTTCTGCTTCCTTGACATTGCCCGTGGAGGCTTGACACCACACCTGCATCTCCCAGCGCTGCAATCAAAGAGGGCGAGAAGGAAAGGGGAGAGCTTGTATGCTGAGGATCAAATTGAAAGTGGACCTCCCTTGAGAAGACTTCCAATGAACCCTCGAGCCCCTAATCATCAATGGCAATGCTCGATGACTCCATGCATGGTATTGCGCTTCGCAACAACATGCAGCCCTGCGCGCCACACAGTACACTGACTTTCTGGCTTATGCCCC
>JAHBMJ010002524.1:0-18298 GCA_018398765.1 Chromera velia | reverse complement strand
ATGCTTTCTCTCTCAATTGAGAGACCGTTTTCTCTGTTTCTTTCATCTGTCTGTTTGCTGTGCAGCCATAAGTTCAAGCGGTTTCCGTTTGATATTACAGTGTGAATCGGATGCATCAGTGATCTTTCTTGCAATTCTTTTCTCTTATTTTCTTTTCTCTTTTGCATTGCGCTCTCTATTCTTTCCGCAAAGACTTCGTTCTTTCTTTTTGCCACCGATTCTCTCTGTAGTACGCTAACCCATCTTACTATCCGGTCTCTCTGTTCAAATGCCGGCTGTCTTCCTGCTGCTTCTGGCTCTTTCCTGATACAAAAAGGGTTGCTTTGTCTGTGTGGAAAAAAAGTTTGAGCACATTTCTTCAGATAAGGAAAAAAGTGAAAAGGATGTTGTCTTCCCCCCTTCAAATCACTGTCCACCCCCTCCTGAATTGACTTGGCAAGCACATGGCCTGTTGGTGTATTTTTTGCTTTCTTCAGAACTTTTTGTGCCCACAACAGCATTCTCTGAGCTACAACTAAGTCAATGGGGAGCAAGCCTGCCTCCAAAAAGGTTGTGTGTATGCTTTCTTTCTCTTTCAACTGGAAAACCCATCGAATGAACCTCCCCTGCAATCGATCGAAGTCTGCTAAAGACTCCTGCGAATGTGAATGCACTTCACAGCCATACAGCCATACGGCATACACTGTCTGTTTAAACCAATGGAAGCAAGTGGCTGGGGGAATCTCTCCTGCTGATGTGATCTTACTTTTCAGCGCAAAAAAGAGTCTTTCTGCTTTCTTATCATTGCATCTACTGAGCAATCTTCTGTCAACAACAAACCAAGATATAGGTATTCCTTTGCCTGCTCTAACTTTTCTCCTCCCAAAACAAAAGATTCTTTTCTTCCCCTTTCCCTTTCTGACCGGCAGAACTTGACAAACCTTGATTTGTCTGATAAAAGAAGTCTGAGGGGCTCTACCTATTCCTTGAGAGCTCTCAGCAATCTTTCCATCTCCCTTGCCTCCGCTGATTTCAGGTAGGTGTCGTCTGCGAAGAGGCCGACGGGGAAGTCTTCCTTCGACCCGTCTGCGTCTCTCTGGAGTTTTGGCCTCCTCCCTGTCAGCCTTGCTCTCTTCTTGATCTCTTCTGGCATGTCGTTAATATATGCAGAAAACAAAGAAGGACCGGCCGGCCCGCCTTGCTTTGACCCCTTGCTTTTTCTGAACTACCAGTCCGTTCCCCTCACCCTTGCCCTGATGTTCTGGAGAGATGCCGCCACCCACTTGATGGTCTCTTCTGACATTCCATGCTTTCTTAGTTGAACTTCCATCATTCGATGACTCGCTTCATCAAACGCGCTCGTAAAATCAATGAAAGAAACATATAGATACTCAAAACATGCAATCAATTGAAGCAAAAGAAAAATAGCATTCAGAGTCCCCACCCCCTTCCTATATGCAAACTGCACTTCGTTCCTTTTCTCGCTCCCCTCTTTCTCTACCGCATCTCTGATCCCCAGTTCTCCCCACTTCGCATCTGCAGAATCCAAGTGAATTAGTCTGTGTCCTTTCTGCACATTTTGCAGTTTTCCTGGCTTCGGGACAGCAGCAATCACTAGATCATTCCACCCCTCTGGCCACCATGCAAAGCGAGCACACACATTCAGCAAGCAGTTGTAGCAGTCAACCACCGATTCTGACTTTGCCATCACCCCTAAGACGCCTGGGGGTATTCCGTCTTTCCCTGCTGCCTTCTTTGGATTTCCTGTTTTCTTCATCCAGTCTCTTACTCTGTCTGTTCTTATCCTCCATTCTCTTGCCTCTGTGAGAGCCTCAAAAGTCTTGCATAAGTTGGTCACCCTCGCTTTTACTACCTTTCCTGACTTTCTGTCTATAAAGGTGAGTTACTCGTCCTGTTCTTTTGTTTCCTCCTCGTTCTCCTTCTATTGTTCTGCCCATCCCTTTACCTTCTCATCCTCTGTCAGCACGTTTTCCTTTCTGGCTTCTTTCTTTTTGCCTAGCTTGTTCCAGATCTTCTATGCTCCTCCTGGCTCTCTGATCTCTTTCTGTATCTCTTCAATTCTTTTGTATTTCTGTCTCGCTGCTTCTTTTCGCATGGCCTTTCTTCTCTCCTTGCTTGCTATGTGTAGCTCTTTTTTTGCTTCTCTGAATTCATTCTCAGCTTCCTCACTTTTTTTTTCTTCAAGTTTTTCTCTGCATGCTTTGTCTCACTTTCTTTCCCGCTCTCGACTCGGTCTTTTTCACTTCCTTCAGATTTTTTCTTATGATGATCTTTGGGCTGTCTCCTTCTTTTACTTTTGTTCTTCTTCGAAATTTCTTTTCTTTCTTTGCTGCTCGTTTGTATTCTCTCTCCACTGTATCGTTCAGCTGTCTGTAGAGCCTGTCTAAGCTTTCTTTCATCACTCTCACTCCTTTTGCTACGTTCATCATCTTGTCGAATTCCTTTTCTATTCCTTCTTTCTCCAGACTTTCCTGCAACTTGAAGCTATCTAAAAACTTCCTTTCCACCCTTTTTGGCAGAGGTCCCCACCATCGTTTCTTTATCTGATCCCTTTCTGGGAGCTCTTTTTCCATTTTCTTGGCTCTCTCTTTTCCTTTCCTTCCGTTTTCGCTTCTTAGAAATCGCAGGCAAAGCCACAGGGCAGCGTGATCGGTGGTGATTGAGTGAACATGTCTCACTGAAAAGTCTTGAACTCTTAACAAAAGTTCAGGGGACACACATACATAATCATTCACCGCCCATGCATCCCGCCCCAATGCAGAAAAAGTAAACGAATCATCAAATGTAAACGACTTCACCCCCCCATCCCCTGCGACCTTGCACTCTCGCAGCCCATTGATCGGAACAATCTCTGTTTCTTTGCAGAAAAAGATCATCCTTTTTCCTTTCCAGTTCACCACCCTGTCTTTTGACTGTCTCGTTGGTCTGAAAGGCGTCTCTTCCTTTTCCCACATCTCCCCCCTCCCCTCCCCCCCCGCGTTTTCTCCAAACGTGAGTCTTGGCGCTTTGCTGCCAGTCCTTGCATTGAAGTCTCCCCCTACACAGACTGTTCGTCTCCTTCCCCCTCCCTCCCTACGTTTCTCTTCTAAACGGTCTTTCAAGTTTATAAGGAATGTGTCGTCTGCATACGTAGAATCTGCGCATGGGTCGTACATCCCGCACAAAAGAGGCGTGTTCAAGTCAGGGTGTCGTACTATCGCTGCGGCATTGCTCAGTCGTTCCTCTTCCCATCCCGCACTTCTTGCCCTACGGCTGAGAAGAACGGCTACCCCCCCCGTGCTGGTCGTTGTTTCCCCCCTTTTTGAAATCAATGGAAAGTTCTTGCCTTCTTTCTTTCCCTTGGCTGTCCTGCACTCCTTCAGTGATGAACAACTTTCAGGCAGAAAAAGGATGTCTGCTGCCTCAAACTTGCTTTCAAACTCTTCGGAGCACAAACAGGGCTGCAACCCTCTCTGTCCCCCTTTGCAGTTCAACCAGGCTACCCACATTACTCCTTCCTTTTTTCTTTTTTCCATTTCATTTTCGGACTCAGAAGAGAGAGACAGCTGAACGTTTGCTTGGAAGTCGCTTTCTGACGGAGTGCGTGACGAGATTCTATCTGATTCAGTCCCTTCCCTTTCCCCTTCCCCTTCCCTTCTCTCTTCTATCCCCCCATGCTGATCCCCCTCACCTCCCCTCCCTTCTTCCCTAGAAGATCGCCCGGAAGACTGTCTGGTGCCTTACTGATGATCTCAGCTCGTGTCGTGCACATCTATCCTCCCGTCTCCTGCTCCTCCACCTCTCTGGTGAGCCCTGCACAAAAAGGGAGGGGAGGACAAAATTTTTATCTATATGAATTAAATTCAGCTACGTTTTTAGCAAGATTTAATCAAAGAGTATATTGATTTAAGCAAAAGAGACCTTTTTGACTGAACTTGTCGGCTAAACTTGAATGTGTGAACAACGTATGCATAGAACAGGACAAAGTGCGATGCGCGAGCCCTAAAATGCAACACAGTTGGGGCTGCTCTGAGTCAGCACAAAATCCTACATAGAATGGTAATAGTTGGATGTTTAGGTTCAATTAAAGATCTCCACGTTTCCCTCTGATTCCATCTGATTGACCATCCACTTCTTTCTTCGAACACTGGAGGCAAATCTCTTCCATGAGAAATCAGGGTACCAGTCATGGGACCTTCCTGAACCTAACTACCACTTGAAAGTTGAAGCCGCATTTTTGAATAAGCTTGAAAGTCTGCGCCGCAGGCGTGGATCATTTACGGTGTCTTCAAAGCGAAGGCCGTATATCTAGACCTAGATCCGGATGGTGTCTTGACCATGTACGCTGCAAGCATGGATGGTCTCTTGAAAAACGATGCCGCAGATAGAGATCATCTTGATTATTTTTTTTCAGGTGGCACTTAGATTCAGGGAGGTTAGTCATGGCTAGGGTATTTCACTTTGATGGACGTGTACTAGGTTTTATAGTAAAAAACCTTACAAAAAACAGTTTTTAGACATTTTTTCAAATAGATTCCTAGCCCAATTTTGCTAAAAAGTCATTTGAATACATAATCACATATAAAATCCTTGGTTCGGCAAGGTTATATTAGGTTAAGGGTAGGTTTAGGGGTCGTTGCCAATGAAGGTTTGGACACAAGGTTACAGAACCTTCACTTTAACGTTGTCATCTTTTAAAACCTGCTTGAACCTGCCAATACCAGTATTAACATAGTATAAACCAGCCTTAAACTATTCAAAACAAACTTAAAACTGATGATTTGACTCTTCAAAACTGTTAGTGAGACACCTTGTCTCAGTAAGCTAGACAGTCATGCACACGGGAAAAACATCATCAAATTTCGACAAATTTGCGCGATGGAGCATTCAAGTTGGCAGACAAATAGAATCAGGGATAACAGAGAAAAGAGTATGATGGCAATCCTTTTTTCTACTTGTATGTTTTTAAAGGATGAAAAGCTGCATGCTGATCGGGTGACGCGTTTGACATGCAAGCCTCGATTTTGTCATATTTTGCCAGAAAGGGGGGACTATTCTGTTGGGGTAGGGGACGTTGTTACTTGCAGGTAGGAAAGCAGTGATAGCAGTATGGAAGAGTGGTTTGTCAGCAAACTTTTGGACTTAATTGATCCATCTGATGTGCATCCAACAACAAAAAAAGGAAGAAGTTTGGGGGTATCTTAGATTGCCCTTGTTGAAGAGAATGCTGCATTTTCCGCTCGTATCATTTCATATGAACGGGTTTCTTCTTCAGATAATACAACAGAGTTCAAACCGCTTTTATTCTGTCGCACGTTAACGCCAAAAACTGATAACACACACATTTCTACTGTTTTTTTTTGGTTGCATTCGGCAGTTTTGGTTGGGGGGGGGTAATGGTGAATAACAACGAGCTTGCTCGCGCAGAAAGTCAGTTTAATGATATGATTGAGCATGAAAGTGATAAAAAGGATGAAAGCTGAAGGAGAGTTGAGTCATATGGTTTTAAAATCATGTCTGTTGATGTTAATGAAGTGATTTGAAGCAGCTTATATCAGGTTATATAAGGTTTAGGTAGGTTAAGTGTTAGGTTACATAACGATGTTTTTACTACTCTTAGAACCCTAAGTGGCAACATGATGAAAACCTTAAATAACCATCATAAATCATGATGCTACAAGTCTTTTTTTAAGTTTATGAAGGTTTTTTAAGGTAAAAAACCACATTGAGCATACTTTTAGATGTTTAGAGTGTTTTACATACTTGAAGGGGGGGGTATAAAATTAATTTTTATTATTTTTTTTTTTTAGTGAAATCCTCTAGAGTCATGGACAGCGTTCAGCAAAGAAAAAGGAAGCTGCTTCTGTGCAATCAGCTTGAAACCCCAACATACTATTTCAGAGACTTCCCAATTTTGTTTATGCAGAGGAGAGGAGACTCTTTGAGTTCCAAAGATGTCGTTGGAGGTGTTGCCCATCCAGGTCAAATTCACGGTCTCAGCATCAATAACACTGTTCACCTACAAACAAATGTGAAGCAATAACACTCTCCATTCTTCTCGATCATAAAATCTGCAGACTGAATCCAGTTTGACGTACTTTCAATGTGTTTAATTGGTTTTTTTTTGCAAGAAGCATGGACATGGAAGTGGAGCTAAGTTAGCCACTTGCAGGCTGTAATCAAGCATGACGAGACATGATTGACCAACCTTACCAATCCCGAAGGAGGTTGGACCGTCCTCATCATCCGTCTTCGTCAACAAAAGGTCTCCTTGCTTGATAGCATCCCCTGACAGCCCTCGCTGCTTTTCAGGGTCGTCGAAATACGAACAACAGGTAGGCCGACCCGCTGACATACGCGGATCCAACAGGAGGTTGTCCTGGTGTTTCTGTTTGTCGAATTCTCCAGTCTCTTCGTCCACGTCCCGTCGTTGCCTGAACTATGCTGGGTGGGCTTCAATGAACTCTTGCAAAGACTCACCTGCAACACCATGAACATGAATAAATGAAGCTGTGAACGTGTGTTTTAGGTTGGCTCAGTGGAGCAATAACATTTCTTTTGCCGTCGAAGACACTCAAAGATAGTCAAAAAAGGATCAAATACGGATCGAATAATATAAAACTGGAGGAAAAATAGAGATTTTAGGTGTCTGAAGACGGTCTCATCATGCATGAGAGGTTGAGCGTAATTCTTATGACGTGCAAATGAGAAAGAAAGGTAGTGGACCTCAAATTTAACGTGAAACTCACTGGAAGAGTCGAGATACTGGCTGCCTTCCGATGATTAAGCAGGTCATGCTGTAGTGGCGTGCTTCATTTTCCGCACCGTATCCATCACTTGCGAGCGAAAGCCGTCACCAGGCAAGAGCCTGCAGAAAGGAATTTATAAAAACCTATTTTGTGTTTCTTTGTACCCCCGAAAAATTGATGCTTTCAAGGGCTTTGTCACAAGCTTTCATACAAAGAAGGAGAAGCCAAAAGGCATAGGATGGTACGAGCTAAACATTTGATACAATATCAATCGAAATGGTGACAGCAAAAAAAATGGAACAGAGAAGGCAGAGCTCAAAACAAAGAATGAAGAAAAAAAGCGAAAAAATGGTAAAAGTGTACAGAAACACACAGTATTTTGACTTCACGACTTTGGGAAATTAGACCGACTCTAGAATGCGATGTCCCACGACGTCTCGAAGCCATTTTGAGTCCCCTTCTGAGAGCACACCAGTCTTTTTGACTTCCCACTTTTTCACTGTGGAACTTGCCAGGATTGACACACTTCACCTGATTGAAAATTAGGACCAACATGCATAAACAATACACAATACGTTCACAACAGTGACTGGATTGCCACGTATCCATTGATAATGAAGAGATAAGTGCTGATAAAAGCCAGGAACTACCAGGAACAGATGACGATTTACCGAGGGCATAATACCTATATATTACAGTTTACCAGGCCTGATGTTTCACTTTGAACCACACAAAGCTAAAAAATATAACTGTATTTTTATCTCAGGTCGACCTACAGTCGTGGATGAGAAGAGTAACAGAGACCTCTCCAACTCACGTTTGCCAAGACGCCAAAAAGTCCTTAGAGAATGTGGCAAAGGGGACACCGTGTAACTAAAGCGCGTCAGTCAACCACTCTTTCCATTTGATGTAGATCATAATATGGTTAGGCAGCTCGGGTGCCCCCTTGTATAAAATAAACTCGTGTGCTCGGTTCATATCTGCACAAAATATGACGCAAAAGAAAAAGGCACAAAGGAGATAGAAAGAAATAGACAATCTGAGAACAAATCAATTCGTGAGCAAGGTAAATAAATGACTGACTCGATATCTGACAGACCGATTAATTAAGTAAAACAAAGAATGAAGAAACATGAGGGGCAATTCACAAAAGTAAAGCCGAAAATGGATGAAGAGAAGAAAAGGGGAAACAGAAAAAAAAAAAGAAAACCTGACGTTTTCTTCTCCAGATGAAGGGGAAGAGGAGCTCTTTGAAGTTCAATGGTTTTATACAAGGAATCGTATCGTTGCGCGGCTGCAGAAATCTGCCAACATGATGAGCGAGGAAGCAGACAATGATGACGAGGATGATGAAGACTTTGTCAAAGGAAAACCCAAGGCAAAGGCGAAGGCGAAGGGTTCTCACGGTAAGGCGAAGGCCAAAGCGCTTCCAGAGGGTCCTGGGGTAGGAGAACTCCTAGACGCTTTGGCTGGGAGCGCTGCAGGGTGAGTCGTACGGTTAAGATTCTGGAGGAAGAGCTCGATGCATGTGTGTGGTGTATGTGTATATGTGTGTGTGTGTGTGTGTGTGTATGTGTATGTGTATGTATGTGTATGTATATGTGTGTATGTGTGTGTGTGTATGTGTATGTGTGTGTGTGTGTGTATGAGTGAGTGAGTGAGTGAGTCTGTCTGTGTCTGTATCTGCATCTGTGTGTGGATGTGGGTGTCACCGCAGCTTTGAACTCAACTGTCATTCATTTGCTGTTGTGATAGAACGACGCACTCAGTATTGCCCTTTGTTCCTTCTTTTGCTCGTTGGTCCTTCTCTCTATTCCGAATCGCCTTCATTGCTTCCTTTCTTCTTTCTTGCTACGTCTGTATGTCTGTGTATTAGCATCTCAGCGTCTGGCAGTGCGTCTGTGCCTCTTCGCTTAAATCTGTGTCTGCGTCGATCTTTCTCCGGAAACCTTCGGTACTGCTGATGTTCTTTTGCATTGGAAAGCCTCGTTAAATTGTTTAGCTCTCATTAAATTGCTTGGATCTTGAATGTTCTCTCCACACTTGCTACATATGCAGGGACGGGTCTCGGAAGGCCCTGAAAAAAACAGGGACTCTGAACAACTCTGCAGTTAAAGAAGACAAGCTCGACCATGAAGGAAAAAAGATAAAGATAAAGAACAACCCTACAGAATCAGATCATCAGTGTAAGTTTGTTCTGAAATGAAAAGCTCTAGTGCAAAAAGATCTGTTTTGCTTGTGGGACACTGTTGGAACATGGGAACGAGGCTTGGGGAACATAGGTAGAAACATCGATTTTCTTTGTGTCCTAGACATTTTTGATACACTACGAATAATTTTTTTTCTTCCCTCCCAAATCTTTTTTGCTTCATGCATTGAAGTGGGAGCGGGTTTGGGAGTGGTCGGGGCTCTGATATCGTTTTTTGGTTCAAGTAGAGTCTAGTGTATCAAAAAAGAAGAGACTACTGCTCAGCTTAGTTTATTATTCCTCAAGAAGCTTGGTCTGTCAAAGTCAATTGAGGTGGTGCAAAGGGATGTCTGCGAAATGAGTGATAAGGAGCTGCAAGCAGACTTTGCATACATGTACGTGTCTGTTAGAGGGGCTGAGACCTCTATGGATTCCCGTCTCCATCTCTTGATGAGGCGATCAGAACGTCTCAAGTGTGTTGTCACTTTTTCGTCTGTACTCAAAAGGAACATGCTGGAAGGATGGCGTTTGGAGAGAAAGATACGAGTGAAAATGCATGTGTCTCGTGATTGGGAAACAGCCTACATTATTGTACGCCCTTGTGGCTTTACAAAAAGGGCTTGACTTGCCCTTTTTCACCTTGCATGACTCCTGAGTGACTGTCGCTTTCTCTCTCGGCAGCCCTCTTGATCGACCCGGGGGCTCTCTCCCTCTTCATTCACCCCCGAGTCTCTGCACCTTGCTATCACACCTGCAGACTCAGCGCAGAGAGGGCAGAAGAAAAAATTCAAACATCAGTGTGGAGCAAGTAGGGAATCTCTCATAATCGCACTTATGAGAGGGGAAAGGAAAAGAGTTTCAGAACAAACAGATCCATACAGACATACATTTTGCATCAAATTAATTTTGCTTTGCGTCCATCTGTTCTTACGATCGCACAACCCCCTTCTATCTCCCGCGTCATCCCTTTCACCCATCTCATGCCCTCACACATGCAAGAGAACCCCCCGCATACTGTCAGGTCCTTGTGGTTCCTCTTTGTAGTGGGACGCGGGGGGGGGGGAAGCTTCTGTCAACCCATCACCTCAATGCACATTTCCCATGAAACAGATTTGCCTCCAATGTTCGAGGAAAGAAGTGGATGGTCAATCAGATAGAATCAGAGGGAAACGCAGAGATCTTTTGTTGAACCTAAACATCTAACTATTACGATTCTATATAAGATTTTGTGCTGACTTAGAGCAGCCCCAGCTGTGTTGCATCTTAGGGCTCGCGCATCGCACTTTGTCCTATTCTATGCATGCGTTGTTCATATATTCAAGTTTAGCAGACAGGTTCAGTTGAAAAGGTCTCTTTTGCTTAAATCAACATACTCTTTGATTGGATTTTGCTAAAAACGTAGTTGAATTTAATTCATATAGATAAAAATTTTGAGCAAACAACAAATGTGTGCTTACTCATCTACGTGTGTGTAAATATATATATATATATATATATATATGTAAACTAGTACATATATGAATATTATTATCGATGTTGTTAGCAATGTTTTATGCTTTTTAAACTATGAGAAAGTGGTTTAAGTATTTCTATTTAGTGTATTTTCATCTTAATTTATCAAAAAAAAAATTTTTTGGAGTCGGAATTAGTGTTAGAGTCAGTCTGGTCCCGTTTTCACATGAGAGAGAGAGAGAAAGAGAGAGAGAGAGAGAGAGAGAGAGAGAGAGAGAAAGAGAGAAAGAGAGAGAGAGAGAGAGAGAAAGAAAAAAAGAGTGAGAAAGAGAGAGGGAGAGAAAGAAAAAAAGAGAGAGAGAGAGAAACTGCTTTTAATTTATAAGTGCATAAGCCCGAAAAATGAAAATCTTGCCCTCCCAAAAGCCCTTTCATTCTATTTACAACAAAAATGTTACATTCTATACAAAGATTAATTAATTCGCTCCCCATGGCATTGACTGACTGTATGTATTCTGTCTTTCTGAGGAAGACTCTGAGAGGAGGCGGTTCCTCGTCGGGCTGGTTCCCATCCTTTTTGTCGATCAAAGCCTCTCTGCTCCAGTGAAGACCCGTTGGCACCATGGACCCCGTGTGGGAGTTAAAGTCTCCTATGACTACCCTGGGTTTTCCTCGAAGCACCGCCGAAAGAGCATCCGACAAAAGTTCCTTTGTTTTGTTGTTTTTGTGGTTGGACCATCCCCTCGGAAGGTGCTATGCGCTATCAAAGCGTGACTAGAAAGAAAATGAAAATTAAATAAATTGACTCAATTGAAAATAGTGCTAAGCAAAAGAGAATGGTGTATGTCGCTTACGTTCATGACTTAGTGGTTAATATACAACGTTAATAAACAGAAGATCATAGGTTCAATCCTCGCTACCTGCCTTTTTAAGGATCAACAAGAAAAGAGACAGGACGTTAACATCCTGTACTATACAGATTTTGGCCTGTCGCATTTCGATCAAAATCATATGAAAGACTTCTGAAAGACTTTCTGGAAGACTACTATGAAATCAAATCAATCGCTGAATCGCAAGAAAGCTCCATGCTCCTGACATCAATCGAGTCTATCACTAGGGATCGACCTGAACCACTCTAGCGACATCAAGCCCTGAAGATCTTTGAACCTCTGCAAGCACTCAGCAGCGCCAACCCCTCTAAGTAGACCTTAATACGTGGTGACGCCTAGCTCAAGATCAACAAGATCAAAGAGCTGAGCGAACAGAGATCAACCTTCTCTGCTGAACAACAACTATTCAACAAGCAACGCAGACCACCTTCTTTGCCCAGAGAAGGTTCACCCAGAGGAAACCAGAACGCTGTGATCATCTACACGCATACTAGAGGAGCCCACACCTGCTAGCCATCAACTCAAACCTCAACTTATACGCCCTCGACTTGGCTGTTCCTTTGGTGTCCTGTACCTGCAAGGAGAAGAAGCAGGACCACATCGTGAAGCGCTGCTGGAATTTCTGACGGAACCCCACTTTCTGTCCTCTATCATAAATCAACATCAGACAGGACCACACCGCGAAGCGCTGCTGAAATTTCTGACTGTACCGCCTTTTCCTGCCCTTTTTATGAATTTCACGCATTATATCTGATAGTGAATTTGACTTCTCTTTGTTTCTCTGTAAACGGCGAAGCCCTGCCTTTTTTATGAATTTCACGTATTCTACCTAACAGTGAATTTGACTTCTCTTCGTTTCTCTGTGAACAGCGAAGCCCTGCCTTTTTTGCGAATTTCACGTATTCTACCTGACAGTGAATTTGACTTCTCTTCGTTTCTCTGTGAATGGCAAAGCCCTGCCCTTTTTGCGAATTTTACGCATTCTACCTGACGGTAAATTTGACTTATCTGTATCCTTCTGCAAAAGGCAAAACACATTACGAAACGTTTATGCGTTTTATGACTTGGACTTTCCTGCGAAGCAAAAAGAAAATTCGACTACTTCCATCCCTGTGTGACTTACTTTTTTTGCTTGCCGTCTTTGTGTATACGAATAGTCTATCTGCACATACAAGACAAATACAAGTAATTCTTTCTTCATTCGAATTTGGATTATTTCTCTTTCTTTCCTTTTGCGAAGCAGATCTTTCTACAAATTAGGCTATCTTTCCCCTCAGCAAGTTCAGAATTTCACTCTACTGTACAAATCTTTCTTTCACAGCTAAATAAACCCTTTTGTCTTTCTTTGAATTCGGATTCTTCCTTCTCTTTTCGCTCTTCAACGGAACCCTACCTCTCTCACTTCATCAAGTCGTTTTTTCTCTCTGTAAGTTCGTAATTTTCAACTTCTTTTACTTATATAATGAGATTTTAACAGAAATCAGCAGCGAAACAGAAAACTCTATCTAACCAAAATACAAAAATAATCCTCCAAACCCATCTGACGTGAAAAAGAACGACTGACCAGGCAAACCCCGAAGAAATCATAGCCAGAACGAGAAAGATCCTTTAAGCAATTTCGCCTGGAGAACTTTCAGAATTGCACACAACAGAAAGGGAAGAACGAGTGAGACTCATCGTGAACAAAATTTAAATTTTGCAGAGGAACACAGAATTCATTGAGGACCAACAAAATCTGAGAATCTTCCTTTTGGATCAGTATTCATACACACTGTCAGTCGTCGCTCATAATCGCCAGTCAGACGAAGTCATCAAGGCACTGAATCTTGACGTCACACGTCAGCTGAGATTTATCGACAGTAACCGCCAACTTCTCGCTACATTTGGGTAGACTGAAAGCTTTTCTGTCGAAAAAAAAAAAGGAAAGAGAACTAAATATAGCTCCAAAGCCTCAGGCCAAGAAAAAACTGACAGCCCGACAAAAAACACTAGAAAAGAACAAGAAGAAAAACAACGCTGACGAATTCCTTGAAATGGACGAGTTTCTTCAGCATGTGGAAAAATCTAAGAAAGTAATTAAGGAGCCATCGAAAAAGAAGGAAAAGGGCAAATCCTCTAATTATAACAAAAATCGGAACAACAAGAAAAAGGAAACGGAAAAGGAGGTGGAGAACCAAGACGAAAAAATGGAAGAAAACGAGACATAAGAGAATGAGAAAGGAAAGGAAAATAGTGAAGAAAAAAGATATGGAGAAGAGAACAAAGAAGACCCTGACGAGGAAATGACAGATCAACCGACCAATAAAGCACAGAAGAAGACGTCAGCCGGCCCCACACAAGTACAAAAATGGGATCCGTCTGTCCTGAAGGAATTAGCAAGACAGGGAGTGACATTCAAACCTACAAAAGAAGGAGAATTCAAGTTGGTGCTTAACACAGACAAACTGCCCGTAAAGGAAATGAAAGCAGATAGTGTGGCTTCGGTACCCTCACAGCTTCCTTTTTCCACCTAAAGAGCTGATCTGCCTCCTCTGCTACCAACCCCTCCACTGCTGCCAACCCCAAACCACTTCTACAACCCCCCATCAAAGCAGATATCAATGCATATTCAGGAGAAAGAAAAGACGCATGAAACTTCTGGAGAGCTTTTGAGATGGATACCATTGCCTTCCAATGGAACATCACCCAAGTCCTGTTCTATTTCCGAAAGTCGCTGAAGGGAAATGCACTCGATTGGTTCACAAACATATCCGACGAAAAAATGAGCAAAATTCAAACCATCACTAACTTGAAAGACACATTCTTCTCAAAGTTTGGACTTAAAGAACCGCACGTAGAGAGAGCAGAGGCCAGCTTAGACAAACTGTAGCAAAGAGAAGAAGAAACAATCCAAAAATACGCAGACAGGTACACTTTCCTTTGTCGACAAGCAAATTCGTCGATCGAGGATGAAAGACTGATAAAAAAATTCCGGAGAGGACTGTCCGATAAGATCACAAAGTCAATCCTCACACAAAAGCAATTCACATCATTCGACAAATTAGTGGAGGCAGCAGAGCTGATTGCACAGAACAGTGGAACGACTGAGAAAGCCGAAAAAGTAAGGAAGATCATGATAATCGAGCGAAGAGATGAAGAAATGATGGATTCCGAAGGAAACAGAATCACCAACCATCAAGAAGAAGGGCTCTCTCCTCTTCCTGAAGGACAGACATCCGCCTTGATCGACGCAGTTCTGCAGCAAACAGCGGCGTAAACAGCAGCGCAAACAGCGGCAGATATAGCAGCGGCAGTGCGCGGCAGTGCCTACTCAAGCTACATGTACCCGGTGTGGAGGTGCAACCCCTCATGCAGGTGACCGCTGCACTCTTCCTGTAGATCACGAATGTGGATATTGCGGCAGAAAGGGTCACGCAAAACCCGCATATAGGACACTGCAGTAAGACTGGAGAGAGAATCGAATTACAGGCTCAGCACGCCAGGGTTTTGGTTTTGGAGGAAACAGGACGCTTCCTTCAGCGCAAACTGCAGTGTTTCAAAGACCACCTGCTGTCTTCCAAAGACCGTCCCCTTTCCCTGCAGTGCTTCAAAGACCACCTGCTTTTCCCCAGCAACAGAGAACGGAATGGCAGGGACTTTCGACATAAAATCAGACAGCCAGACCATTTGGACAAAGAAGCCCACAAGGTTTTCCTTTACAGCAGCACCAACCTGGGCAGCAATTCCAGAGACCACCCTTCATGCAGCCGAACAGACCTATAGGCTCGAGAAATCCTCCGATGCATGCAGGACAGCAGCAAGGGGGGTTTCCGAATCGATAAAACGGTCAAAAACACTGAAGGGTCTGCAGGCTTACAGGGGCGACTGCGGACCGACACGGATATGGCTCCATCGTCATCTACAGATAGGAAGACTGATTACGCAAGGACTGGCAACAAAAGAGGAAGAGAAAAAGAAGAAGAGGAAGAAGAGAAAGAAAAAGTACTTAAGTTTGTGATCGAACAGGAAAAAGAAGAAAAGGAGAAGAAAAAACAGAAGAATACATATAAGAAACACATATGGAAATCAGTCGCTCACATCTACTTGAATTTGTAAAGAGTCGGACTTTTCGTTTCCCTTGATCACAATGTGGTCGTACCTGCAATGATTAACTCCGGAGCCGATGTATCGATGATCAGTACGCAAGTCTGGCAACAACTGAAAACGGCAAACCCTTCCCTTAGAGCTTTTCCTTCCCCTCTTTTAATCGAAGGTGAGGGAGGAAAGAAACTAGAGAATGAAGGAGTAGTTTTGCTTTCTTTTAACTTACAAGAAATCAGAAAGCTTATATTTTATATTTCTTCCTCTATCAAGCATGCCGCAATATTTGGGAAAACGTTTCTCGACTTACACGCGCATGGAATGTTCTTTCGACCAGACAGACTTCTTATGTATCCTCTACATAACAATAAGTCCTCTCCTGTTCTTCTTTTGCCAATGAGTGAGATGGAAAAGAAGAAGATGCTGCTACCTGTGCTTGTCATTACAGCGAAAAGAGAAACTCTCAAAGAGAGTACAGTGACGAACCTTGAAATTCCACTGCCGAAAGGATCCTTGATCCCAAACGAGGCACCGGTTACTATAGACCTAATCTGCAGAAACAAGCCTCATGGGATCATTTTTGCCAACACTACAAGCAGAGTAGAAAACAGAAAGATCTCACTAATAGTGATCAACACTACCAAACGAGCCTTCACTCTTCCAATTAACTTGAACGTCGCCTCGGTGATGCTCGAAGAACCAGAGAAAAGAAAAGAACCGCAAGTGCCAAAACAGCCCGCACCCAACCTGTCTGATCAATCACAATCAGACAATAAGGGTCACAATAGAGAGAAAAGAGAAACAGAGGCGAGAAAGGAGATAGAAAAAGCACTCGAAAATGCATCTCACTTATCTCCATCAGAAAAAGAACAACTGAGTTCCCTTTTTCTTTGTTTCATGTGTCTCGTTCCGCATGAGGATGATCCAGGACTGTGGAAAGGAACGGAGTGCAAGATTGACACACAGGGAGCAGAACCGATCTACAGTAGACCCCGACCTGTTCCATACGCCTTGAAGGGAGTTTTGAAGGAGTACCTTGAACACCTGCAAAAACAAGGAGTGATCAAGCCATGTTTATCAGAATGGAGGCACCCAATTTTGATCGTAAAGAAATCAAAAGGAGACGGCTATCGAGTATGCATTGACCTGCGTCGTCTGAATTCTGTGCTGAAAGTCGATCGATATCCAATCCCAAATATGGATGAAATGATGCATAGACTACAAGGGAAATCATTTTTTAGTCTGTTGGACTATCAGAGTGGCTTCTTTCAGTTGGTTATCAGAGAGGCAGATCAGCAAAAACTTGCTTTTGTAATAGAATTTGGTCAGCACTGCTTCACTCGCCTACCTATGGGAATCAGTATCGGGCCTGGCTGTTTTTAAAAGGCAGTCAACAAGTTGTTTGCGGGCTTGCCAGATATGTGCGTGTCAAGTTACATCAACGATGTCAAGCTGGCATCGGACTCCTTCTCGAAGGCCATGACAGATCTAGAGAAAGTGCTGGAGAGAATAAAAGAGGCGGGAGGAAAACTTGCCTTCTCAAAGTGCAGATTCGTGACCAAAAAGCTTTGCTATCTGGGCCACGACGTTTCTAACGAGGGTATCAGACCATCTGCAGACAGAATAGAGGTCATTCAGAAATGTGAGCGACCGAGAACGATCAAGCAAGTAAAGAGCTTTATCGGCATATGTTCCTTTTATAAACGATACATAGAAGGGTTTTCAAACATCGCAGAACCCCTTCTGGCTCTGCTAAAGAAGAACATCATCTTCACATGGGAACAACCATAAGAGGTAGCGTGGCAAAAACTAAAGAATACACTCTCATCACGACCTGTTTTAGCACACCCAGACCTGAATAAGCCCTTCATCTTGAAGACAGACGCAAGTAGAGAGGCAATTTTAGGCATCCTCTGTCAGTTAAACAAAAATCAGAAGGAAAAAGTCATTCAGTATGCCTCTCGGAAATTGACAGAAAAAGAACAGAAATGGAGAGCAACAGAGAAAAAAGGATTTGCATTCTACTAGATGGTTACAAATCAATTCAAAAAGTACCTATACGGACGACCGTTCACAGCCTAGACAGATTGCAAAGCATTAGAGTATATTAAAAAGCAGAAAAACACCAACACACGACTCCATCGTTGGTCGTTCGCTCTGTCTATGTATGAGTACGATATAAAACATAAACCTAGACGTTCAAACACGGACGCAAATAGCCTTAGCCGACCTCCTTTCGTGTACGAACAGTTCCCTCCCGCAGTTCCAGATGAGGAAACAGACCACTCGCTTGTAGTTGCTGCAGCAAGAAAAAGGACAAGAGAAGGAGAAGAAGAATTTCAAAAACAGGAAGGGAAGGGGGAAGGAGAGAAAAAGAAAGAGCAAGCCAAACCAGCCATTGAATTACCCGATCCGTTTTCACCTGACGAGATAAAGAAGGCACAGCAAGACAACCCAGAAACATGACACATGAGTGAATTCCTAAAAAACGGAGACTTCCAGACAAATCTGACTAGTCAAGAGAGAACACGCATTCTCGGCCAATCGCCTCTCTATGTATTGCACGAGGACATGCTTTTCCGTTTACTTCCTCCTGCGAACAGGCACGAAAAAGGAACAAGATTTTTGTTGGTAGTACCAAAAGGAATGAAGGAGAAAGTCCTCACTGAATTTCATGAATGCAAACTCCAAGGGCACCCAGGTATTAACCGATGCATTCAAAACATCTCTCACTATTTTTTCTGGTCATCCATGATCACAGACATCAAAAAGCATATCAAATCATGCCGAAAATGTCAAGAGAAGAAGAGAAGAAAACAGCAAGAAGGATTCATGGTCCAAAATTTTTCGGACGTCGAACCGCTCTCGTCGTGGGCAATCGACGTCACGGGACCATTCACTCGCAGTAAAGACGGCATGCGATATGCGATCACATACATGGACCTCACCAGCAGATGGGT
>JAHBMJ010002523.1:10893-18432 GCA_018398765.1 Chromera velia | reverse complement strand
CTTCATGCAGAGGTAAACCGATCAGCTAAACGTTTTTCCGAACAGCTGTGTTAACTTTTTTTGTGCTGGAACATCTTTTATGGCCCCCTTTTTAAGCATCTGCAAACATTTTACACCCCGTAAAGACATGTCACACAATCCGACAGGGTCGAACGGGAAGAAGGAGGCATTTGTTTTTAGAGCCGGGTACGCAAAAAAAATATGGTGAGGTACCCTGCTTTTGACTGATTCGCTACCGGAGACATGCTGTATGACTGGGACATTTTGGATGTGAACCACGAGAGATTGCAGCATGCCCCTGACCTCGAGCGTCGAAAGGCTGCGACCATATTCCCTGTCGGTGTGGAGCAGTTCCAGAAAGGTAAGGGAAAAGGCAACGGGGGGGCTGCTGACAGTGCTGGAGGGGGGGCCGCTCCTGTAGGGCCCGGCGGGAGGACCAATTTGAAACCAAAAGAGGCGGCCGCAGACGCAAATACTGAGAAGGCTAGGGGGAAACTTCCCCCTCCTGAAAAAGTTATCACTCCGGGTGAGGAAGGCTACCAACCTCTCTATATTCACCTCCAACACAAGGAGCTTGTTGTCGGCCCTGGTGCGGCAGCCGAACTTACTAACTCTGGATGTTTAGCTGCCCAGAAACAGGACGGTTCCAACACCAACAGCAATAGCAAACGTATGCGCGGTTCTCCATCTCACCCCGTTGTCATCTCTCCGCAAGCGAATAAAAGCCCAGGAGCACCCACTTCTGGAAAGCCGAAAAGCTAGAGAAAAAGCTCTCAGCAGCTCCCACCACCGATCAATTCGATTCACATTGAAGAAAGTGATCATGGAGAAGAGGAAAAGGAAGTGCCATAAAGCTGAGTGATTGTCACCTCAATTTTGGTACATGTTCTAACTTTATCGTATCAACAAAAAGTCATATACAATTTCAAATCTATCAATTTTATGTTTTTAATCTCTATTAGTACTAGAGTGAGTCTCAGTGACTAGTGTATATACACTGCCACACAGGCATATTTTTTTTACGGAACTGATAAGTTATAATTTTATATGTATTTTTTTAAATTTTTGAAACACACATCAGAAATGTTCTGATAACTATTATCATGAGAAAAATGATCAGAGTGACAGTAAGTCAGTGACTTAGTGAGGAACCCTAAGAGGTTAACCTCAAATCTTACCTCAAATATCAAATATTTGAGGTTGAAGCTCAAATCAAATCAAATCAAATATAATCAAATCAAACATGGTCACTATGCCTAGGAAGCAGGGGGGGCCCCCGGTGCAGAAACCTGTATTTAAACACTGGCAGCCGGGGGGGGGCGCCCGGTTATCTTTTCACAACTTTAGACAGTATGCTTATAGGAATTAATTGAATGGCCGCGTGGTACACTACATGTTACTGCCGTTTTATCTACAGATCAAACATGCATTAGCATTGGCTGCATTGCAAGCCTATAGTTGCAGGCTAGATTGCAGGCAGATTGCCAGATTCTTAGATAAAATTGCTTTCTAACTTTAATAGCAGCTTTATATTTCCCCCTATAGATTCCCTAGACTGCCTTTTCGTCATGAAAAGGCATTATCTCTAGCATCATCCAGAGTATCATCAAGCCTCGGCTGGCTTGAATTTGACACTTCGTCCTCAGACTCCCATGCACTGATGCTGCCTAGCTCAATCTTCCTCATCGTCCTCGTCTTCATCCCCCGAGTCCATGGAGGAATCAGATGAGGAAGAGTCAGACGAGCTAGCAGACGAGTCTGAATCCGAATCCAAACGACGCCTTCGCTTACAGACAGAAATCTTAGAGTCCTCTACTCTCTCCTGTTTTTCTACCCTGTAGTTGGAAAACCGATCGGACAAAATGTGCCGCAGGTCTTCAGGGAGGGATGGGCCATATCGATCCAAACCGAAGTAACGCTCCCAGGCCATAAAATGGGCAAACCGACGACAGAGGGCCCTCACCACATCCCACTGACGCTTCTCAAGGGCTGCATATATGGGACTGTCGAACCGACACCGAGTGATAGAAGAGCGCCCACTGACACTCTCACCCACCAGCCATTTCCCCCCTTTCTTTTTGGGGGGCTCGTTTTCCCTGTGAACCCCCACTCCCTGTTCGATCAATGCCAACGCCCCCTCCTCCCATCCCTCGTGAATGGCTGCAACAAGGGGGGACATATCTCTGTCACACCCCCAAAGCAACTTCCCTCTGTCTACCAAGGGTTCTTCCAACATCTTCAGCGGGGTCCTCTCGATGATCTCCAGAAGGAGAGGGCCTCTGGCCTCTTCTAGGCAAATCAAGTCAGCAAGCCAGGAGCCTGAACCCAGCATTGAAGCCTGATTCCAACCCTCAGCTTCAACAGCCTCAGTCTGAATCTTCGAGGGCCGCTTCAACCAGTTCGCAGAATTAGAAAGCAGATCTACCCTAGCCCCTCCCTGCAGTACATTCGGAGAGGGGGTAGATACATAGAAAGAAGGATGCTGCATGTACAGGAGGAAAAGACGCATAGAGAAACAGCCAGCCAGTGGGAGGCATCAAAAGGGGAAAGATATGAAGCTTCGGATGCCGTATTTCGCAATGCTGACGTATGCAGAGAGCAACAGAGAGTCGAATATGGCAAGAAGAACAAAAGCACGTGTGCAAAGATCACAACCACATACATGTACGTCCTTTCTACGCCGCTCAATAGAGGGAGCTGATTTCCTCGCTGACTCTTTCAGTCAAACAAACAAACTGACTGACTTCCACGAGAGCCACTGCCAGATTCCATTGGGTCAACAACGCCTCCCTCACTCTCTCCAATGAGTCCTTCCCTGGGCCCCAAATCAGCCTGTCGGACAGAACAAAGGCAAGGGGGCACTTCACTTCCCCGTCCCCCTTGTTCGGATCCGCCTGACCTTCTTTGCACATGAGGCGCACTAGGTCAACATCCTTCATCAGACAGGCACACAGGAGGGGGGAGACGGTGCTCTTAACTGCCGCTGCTGTTTCTGCTGGGGCTTGCTTCATCGTCTCTGAACCTTGCGAGGAGGGAGGCAAACTGCAACGCGCCCCTCTTTCGACAAGAAGCTTTACACATGCACGCGCAGCCTCTCTTTTCCCCTCTTGCCTGTCCTTTGCTGAAACCCCGTTGTTAAATACTATCGCCCTCTGAGTGGCATAGAAGTCAACCCATTTGTCAGCCGACGCCTGCAGAGGTGATATGCGCACCCACTGCCAGTTCTTCTGAGGAGACGGCAGAGACGATGCAGAGACCCCTCTCGACTGATCAGAGGAGGAGGAGGAGGAGGAGGAATCCGAGTCTGAATCTGAATCGTCATCAGACGAATCGTAGTCTCTGACGGGAGTTTTTGGGAGTCTAAAGGGCACCCACCCTTCCTGGTTCTCGTCTGCCCCCGCATCGAGCAGCAGACGAATCAAATCTGCGGTTTCTACAGACAGATTGGAGGCAACAGCCTCAACCAGGGGGACTCTCAAAGGCCTCCCTGCCCGCTCTACACCCCCCACCCTCGCCCCCCTCCGAAGCAATGCCGCTGCGATGTCCTTCAAACCTCTGCGACAACATAAACTCAGGGGTGTGTGCCCACTTTGGGGACCCTCCAGCACATTCGGATACCCCCCCCAGTGACGTGCCAGAAACGCCATCGCCTCGTCGGGCCCGTCCATGTATGTCCCCCACTCTCCCCTCTCAGTGATGCCCTCTACATTCGCACCCACGTCTATCAAAGCGTTGACCACATCCACCCACTGTGCGGTCATCTGCCTGAAAAATGCTTCGCTGCTTCTCGGACGATCAATGCTGGGAGAATCGGCAGCCCGGATCATTTCCGCAAGAGGGCACACAAGTGTCTTCCCACCCCTCTGCACGGCCGCATTCGGATCTGCTCCCGCCCCCTCACAGAGAAGACGGACGAGCTCTGCGTCCGGGCACTTAGAAGCAGCGAGCAGCGGGGACGCGTCACTAATCCCAGACGCTTTGGCTGAGGAGACTAAGCGTTCACCTTTCTGTGATTCGCGTTGTTCTTGGTTTGACTGACTGACTGTTCGGAGAGAGAGAGGACAGCGAGCCCCGTGGGCTATTAGCAGTTTTGTCAGGGCTACCCGCCGGTGCCTCTCTTCTCGAAACCACGTGCGTGACGTGTGGAAGTTAGCTTGAAGAGGCGACACTAACAGCCCCTTTTCCCCAGGCCATATACCTTCCCACCCCTTTCCAACTCGATTCGGATCTGCACCTCTGCTAAGCAATAGAGAAACTAAAGGTACGGACCCCCCTTTGATGGCTTCTATCAGGAGGGAACGCTGCTTTCCTTTTCCCTTCCCCCCCACCCCACCAAGATCCACACCCCCATCTGCAAGCACTTCCAGAACCCCCACACACCTTCTGTCCAACCCGAGAGACTCCGGACGCGCGGACACATCGGAGTCGGAGGATGCCCAATCATGTGGGTCTTCCTTCGGTTCGGGTATCGGGGTTATGGCCAGGAAGGGAAGTTGTTGCTCCCCCCTCCGCGCACCCTCTTGAACTTCTAGCAACGTTCTGACCGTCTCCGCGTCTTTCAGGAGACAGGCCAGCCCTACAGCCGTCTCCACCACCGGCCGCTCATGATGTCTCACCCTCCAATGCAAAGACCCCGATTCCCTTGATGCAACCGCAAGACGACGGAGCAGGGTCAGCCCCTCCCGACGGCTTTCCTCTCTCTCTTTGCGGTCTTCATCCCCCCCCCCACCCCCCTCTTCCTCTTCCTCACTCATCAGGGAGGCAAGGTGTTCGACCAACACTTGCAAGGGGGTTTCTGCAAGCGTGAACACCTTACCAGCATAGCTACACTGACAAACATCTACCCTCGCTCCCGCATCGAGCAGCTTCCCCGCGCATGCGAACCTTCCTGCTCGAATGAGTTCGCTCAAAAGGGGGGACGAAATCACCTTTTTTCTACTGAGTCCGGGCGTGCGTTTTCTTGCACTGCCCGCGTATGGATCCTTCTCGCTCTCCACCCAGGAATTGGGGTCTACAATGCCGTTGTCAAGAAAAATGTCCAGACGATTTTTGGTGAGACTCTCTGCCGCGGTAACGGGAAAGTCTCGACAAGTTGGGGTGGGGCCCTGGCGAGCAAGGAATTTGATGCAGCGTCGAGAGTCGGGATATTCGAGCAGAACTTGCTTCAGAAGGAAGGGGTAGCGTCCAGGGACACCCCTCAGTTCAAACACATGTCGGAGAGTCTTTTTGTCATCTCTTTTGAGACAATCGTGGATCAACTGCCACACTTCCTCCCTCTCGGAGACGGCATCGAAACCAACACACACACTCCCAAAACCAAGGGAGGTCGGATCATCCCGCAGAACCAGAAGGTCCTTGGAGACCGATGAAACCTTCCAGAACCTTCGCAGGCCCAGAAGACCACTCGCAAAGAGGATGCGTGGAATCTCAGAGAGACGGGAGACGGGCTTGGTCATTTCGGTTTTGTCTTCGAAATCAAAGAACGTAAATGGAGCGACAAAATCTGACTCCGGATAGCAAGGATCGGCGAGCCTCTTGGTGCAAGGAGAAAGAGTAAAGCGGCGTGAAGGACACAGATGAAAATTAAAGGGCAGGAAAGCGAAACGTACGGATGTTGAAGAGGCTAATTTTAAGTTGCCTAGCTGCCGATCAACTAACTACGCGCGCTTTCAACAGCATGCAAGGTCTTGCGCGGCGGGGGGCCCGACAGGTATACGTGCGGGGGGCGGCCCGGGGGCTCTAAAGAGGTCGAGGCCGGTGCATGCCTGCACGCCCGACCGCGCCATGCAGGGCCTACTAGGGCCTACTCGAGCTACACAGAGCCTTAATGATGAAAGAGGCCAAAGCAAACCACATGGACGTACTGCGAAGACTTACTATGTTTTCTCAGGTTTTGAATCGTATAAAAGTTTTTGAAATTACGTTATCAAAAACTAATACAACGTCCAAACGACGTTAGATAACAGATATGCAGTTATACGCAAAAAAAAAAAAAAAAAACTATAGCTGTGGAAGGTCGATAAAACTTATCATAAAAGTCATTCCATTCTAGATTCCATTTTTTTTTTCAATCATTTTAAAAATTATAAGAATTAAATTATATAATACAATCAGTTTCATGCGTTACAAAGAATCTAACAGAATCTACCATGTATACCAACTTACAACAAAAACTTTTACAAATCAGATTTGCAATATTGTATACACTTTTATACATATTTACTCTGGACTGCGCGAGTAGCTGCCCTACATACTACTCAGGTTTATCTCTCTACGTGTAATTCGTGCCCTCTTCTGGTAGCCCCCCGGGAGGGAGCGGCTCTGCCTTCTCGAGCACAAACAGGTTTCCCTTGTCTCCTCGGGACAGACGGAGACGGTCGTCCACGTACGTCACGTTCAGCGCCCCGACGGCGAACTCAGGAGCGTTTAGACGCACAGGGCCTAGGCGGAGTCCCCCAACTGTCAGCGGTCCAATGGAAAACTTCAGAAACTTCACTCGCACAAATGAGGAACCGTCGGGGGTCAACTTTGCGGTGACCTGTGTGATGCAAGGGCATGGGAACAAAGGTTGATGCAACAAAAACCCAAGTGAGACAGAAAAGAAAGACGAAAAAATAAAAACGGAAAGACAAAGCAAGGCAACAATTGATGAGATATACCAAATGTTCTCTCTCTCTCTCTCTCTCTCTCTCTCTCTCTCTCTCTCTCTTTCTCTCTGTGTGTGTGTGTGTGTGCGTGTGTGCGTGAGAGAGAGAGCGAGAGCTGTGATTCTTGTTCCATACAAAACCCTGTTTTGGCGACTGTGTCGATCAGATATGCAGACTACAGAGAATGGGGCAGGGAGTGAAGTGAGTACAGGGGAAGAGAAAGACGGGTAAAGAAGAGAGTTACGTGAAAAGCAGGGAAGAAGAGAAGATGCCAGCAAGGACGCTGATGAGATGTACAGATCTGCCACCTCTCAGCTTCCCCCATGAGTGGGAAAATACAAAGTACTTTGGGGCATATGTCATGCCAGTGAGCTAGAGCGATGGTCAACAAGGAGGAAGGGAGGGACCACCAATTGACCAGCAACTTCAATCGCTGAAGGACTGCTAACTAGCTGACTTACTGGTCGACTTGACTCAATGAATGATTGTTTCTTTTTTTGTGCCTCCTCCCGCCTCCTTTGTCCCCTGAAGTCTGCATGTATCACTCAGTAGTTGTAGTTTTTCTTTCTCGAGGCCCCCTTCCCTACAGATGCGGTCACAAAGTGTTTCCATCCTTTGCCTTCTCTTTTGCGCTGTCTCCGCCCCTTCTCCTCTTACTCTCTCTCCGGTTTGTTCTACCACGCCTGCGTGCCATTTGACCGACAGACCTACTGACCTTATTTTCGTACTGGACGAAGGGGAGGGGCTGGATGGCCTCTCTGTTCTCTGCCCGCAAGTTGGCCACGTCAATCACCTGCATCCATCATTGCAGACCAACAGGAACTTCCTAGGATTCACGAGGAGGCATTACACGTACGTACGTGGCATGCTGAACAAGAAGATTCGGACCCCT